>JBAJNP010008895.1:0-19248 GCA_036877545.1 Yasuhikotakia modesta
TAACTGTTGTTAACAAATGGAACCAAATGGTAAAGTGATACCATAGCTGTGGTTAAAACTTCCCTGTTGTCTTAAACTTCTGGACAAAACGGTTCAGCCAATAAAAACACAATCAAACAATGAAGAATAAGGAACACCAAACGCTCGCTAGTACCACAACCGTCACTGCATTTCCATCTCTCCTGTTTCCTTTTCAGAGAAAAAAAACATTCATTTAAACGCTATCTTCAAAAACTAGTTTAAACGTCTCTCTCTGCCTCCTATTACCGTCTGACCACTTCACTGGTGAGGAAGATGCGGATTCGTGGCATAATTGCAGCGAGGCTATTAAAACAGTGACCTCAAGACACCTCGTTTAGCTGAAGATTCCAACGGAGGGAAAAAAATTAAACGAGGACGAGACGGATAAACAAAAAGACAATCGCACATATTCCAATCGGCGAGTTAACAAAAGCGAAACACGTCTGCGGGCGGCTATTGTTGCTGTGCTATTGTGGGTTTCTCTTTGAAAAGCGCTCAGGGTCTTTAATGGAAATAGCTGCTGCTCTTTGGTTTGTCTGGCACTCGTCGTTTACCAACTACATGTTTAATGGCAGCTGGTCTCATTTCCGACCTCGCTGCTCTTTCCTAAAAGATTTGAGAATAATACCGTCTTTTACCCACAAGGGGCTAAAACTAAAGCTACGCAGAAACTCTTTCCCTGAATTTTGACCCTTCTTTTCTCCAGAACAGAGTCTGGGCTCTCCAGAGAGCTCCGATTCCTCAAAACTCCTGCCCTCTGTTCCCATAGATTCAGACTGTATGCCCTGTGGGAATATTTACTACAGCGCCCAGGCATGGGGCATCAGGGACGAGCGAAACAGAAGAGAATGAGAGACAATGCGGATCAAAGGTCAGCAAGTGTATTTGTGAGACGTTATGATCTCTATTTACAAAAAAACGCATAAGGCGGCACGAAGGAAAAAAATTGATTTTTTTGTTTAATCTGAGGCTAACTTGACATTTGGGAACGCTCCGTGTTGGTGACACGGACGATCTGCGCTCACCTGCAAACTGTTTTTGACTGGAGGTTATGAAGTAGATTAGACAAAGCTTAGCTGCTAATCGGGAAAATAAAGATCACTGTGACTTATCAGGCTGTTCTGAGGCTGTTACAGGCGCCATCTGAAGAGTCAGTTACAGAGCATCACGCCGTTCACGGGGACAGGAAGTGCTTTGGGGATGGAGGGAGGTGGTGTATTCGAGCGAGAAAGAGAGAGAGAAACGGAGAGAGAGAATAAAGGGCAACGCACATCCGCATGCCTTCGAACGCAGCCACGTGCACGTTCACCTTAAATGTGACCGATATGGATTAAAAGGCAAATCTCAGGTTGAAAGATTAATAACCATCCACTTCATTTCCACAACCTGCCCATCGCTGAGCCCTGAAAGCCACTTCTGCAGCATAAAAGACCCGCCGCCGCAGCGCTTCTCCTCAGCTTCCCACACAAAGGCCACTCAAGGCTGAGAATCTCTCACGGCTTTCAGACGCCAGCGAACGATTCTGCATAAAGCCGCTCGCTATTTCTCTTCATGTCTCGCTCTTGTTCTCCTTCAGCCTGTCTCTTGCTCTTTCTCTGCCGTGTGTTAAACCGGTGCTGAGCTTTATAATGTCCTCTGCTCTCATGAGGTCTCGCTGGTAAAGCCAGTAAGAGAGATGCGGATCAATGCAGGATAAAGCCAACGGCCCGTTCTGCTCCTCTCCTCCCTGCTCCTCATTTCTATTCTCTCGTTCTCCTCTCTCTCCTCTTTTTACCTTTTTTGTTCACCTCTCCCCATTAACCCAACACCTCACTTCCTCTCTCTTTTTCTTATCTTATCATCCTCTTTACTCTTCCTCCTATCCCAAATTATCACTGCATCTCCAATACTCTCCCTTCTCCTCATTTACCATCTAATTTTCTCCTCACTAAATCTCCTCTGTTTTCACTCTTTTATCCTTATTTCTCCTCAGCTGTGCCTCCCTACTTTGCCTCATTTCTAATCTCCTCCTCTCTCCTCTACTAACACCATTTTTATTTCCTGTCCTCCTTTTTCTTTGTTCTCCTCTTTTTATGTTTATTTCTCCTCTCGCTATTACCCTTATCCTTCCTACTCCCTCTCATTTCTCCTCATTTTTCCTCCTATCAGCTACAGGAACTCTTTCCACGCTCCCCAGCACACCTTAGGCAAAGCAAAGCAAAACAAAAACAACAAAACAAAACCTCAGTAACGTTCCACCAGGCTCATTCCTTTCAGAGAGAAACTTTCACAAACAAAGGCACAGAAATGTTGCTCTGATGGGCAATAACCTAAAGTCCAGTATATCATAAGACTGAAGATATTGTTGGGTTTCTCTCCAGCCTGCGGGACTAAAGCTACACAACCTAGAAACTCTCCGTTCTGTGCGTCCAATGGTAAATGTCGGTCTAATCAAATAGACTCGATGGATTGGCTACAGTGGAAATCGCTGCACTTTTATTGGACCGCATTAGCCATGACCTTCAGGGCTTAAATGAAACGTCCTTGAAGATATAATGCTATAATGTAACATAGAGCGCCGGGACTGCACAGAAACCTTCATGTGATCTGCTCAAAACAACAAACATCTACTTTTAGATTAACTGAAGAACATTCGTAATAATAGCAAGCATGCAAATAAACAAACAAACAAACGTGTATGCTAACAAAAACACACAAAACACGCTCTTACCTCTATGTCTATTTGTAGTTTTATCAAACATAAGCATTGCATCTTCTACCTGTAAAAAAAAACAGAGAGAGAGATTAGAGCACTTCTAGTTTAAGTTGGGTAATGATTACAAAACTAACAGCTGAGTAAACCGGACGACATAATGCACATAAAAATTCACATTGTTTCCAAAACATATTCAGCCTTATGAAAGTTATATCCAATATTTAAAATATGTCACCTGAAACAGCATTTAAACACAGTTATTTATATACACAAAATGTAGATTTAAACAACTTTACAGCTCAGATCAATTACATTCCCAAAGAAAATAAAAATACAATATTAAAAATACAATATTACTGCATCTAAAACTTGTATACCTAGCTATCAACCAACGCTCTCAGAACATTGGCTTATATCTCTAAATATCTCTAAAAGTCGTCTCAGTTTTCAAGAAACAGCATTTCTAAAACTGATGATTCAAAATGACTTTTTTTGTGGCCAAAAGCGTAATCGATAGAAGCTCATGTGGTACAGAATGCTGAACAGCCCTTTAACACACACAAATCTGACACCTGCTCATGGTCATGTTCTGTGAAGAATGATATTCCTGGACCGGCCCAAGGGTACCATCACGTCTGACCCTGACAGAGACCCGCTCATCCTTGAGGAAAAACCCAGTCTGCAAGGACTCGTCTCCGAGCGCAACCAGCCATCACATACTGACACGCTTATGTTTAATATATACACCCTACTGTCTGTGCTTTCCTGGCATAGACACGCACACATACTAATAAACTCACCGCCGCTTCAAACGCACACAAACACGGACCTCCGTGCCCCACAAAGGTCTCTAAGATTAGCCTCAAAGCAGAGGTGGATGGAAAAACACCTTCCTCACACAAAAGAAGCCATCAGTCACTCTGCCCCATGGAGAACAATGGAGCTGCGAGCGTTCGAGTTTCCTCATCACCCTCAATCACTTCCAATAAAGATCACACCGCCTGCCTCTCTCACACGGGCCGAGAGAAATCTGTTATCCTCTGCTATCACTCAACGCATATTTATTCTCCTCTACAAGAGCGGCTCTCGTTCTCAGGAACATGTTTCATAAATGAACAGCAAAGCACATGAGGTTATCTGAACGTACTTCTTTAGTAAGATAGCGTTTTTTTATTTGTGCTAAAATGGAGTACTGAGTATGGGTGATTGAAGTGTGTGAGTGTGTGTGTGTTTGTACACATCTCTATTTTTCAGTCTTTTTCATTGCCTACAGTATGTACCAAATCTCAGCACATATGTATTGTGTGACTCAATATCAATTTAAGTTGCATACTGTAAAAAACATTAGAATAACAATTACAGCTGCACACACATTAATCTGAGTCTAACTAATCTAATCTCGGCTTTACTCACCATGAATTAAGAATTAGGACTCGCATCCCATTTCCAGAACCCATGTTTTTCTGTCCACATTATGAAAAACCTTTCCAGCATTTTGCTAGTTAAACGATACATCCATGTACACAACACAGGTAACAAATTATCACGACAGACACTCTTTAATTGCATTAAATTAAAATCCTGTTTATCCTCCATCTATTGACACTGTTTTTTAATTTTTACTCCGCTTAGGCACTCATTACATCAATAGCATAACGTAGCATGTGTTCAAATCATCACAGAAGCCTTTGCACTGAAAATGTTCATGCAACTATAAATGCAAATATAAAATAATTCTTCTGAGAAACAACCAACATAAACCATCAGTTACTAAGAACTGTGTGAAATCTTAAAGCTGGGATATAAACCACATATTTCAGATGCTAGTATAAGCCACAAACCGCATCTCTCTGTCCAGACAGAGAAGTGACTTCTGGTGCTGGTGATGCTGCAAAGCATGATGGGAAAAGACAGCCTTCATATCAGCCTCACATGCACCTGTCTCTCCTCATAACCAGTCTCTCTCTCTCTCTCTCTCTTACAGTGAAAACCTGTGTCACCTGTCTTCATGTCACAGCTCAGAGATATCGCATCTCAGCTGCATCTGTCTTCTGCGTTTCTGTCACTCTGATGCTGAGGTACTGCATTCAGATCCTGTTGGGACACATTTGTGAAATGAAAGTTTGACTTTTTAAACACTGAGCTGCTTGAGTTGATCAAAATAGATATAGCCATTATTTTTCTAAATTTTGTGAATGAGATCTGAACCGTGATATGAACATTAACAGCACGGCTAAATGAACAACAAACTCTTATGTACGCCAAAGTTACACAGTTAGGATGGATTTGGATTTTATCTGCAAAGTCAGACTTGTTTTGGCCACACCGGACATTTACACCTGCATTATGTAAGAGAAACAAACCACTTTACTTTACATTCACATTGTAACTGATCAATGAGACCCAGTTTTTAGCCATGCTGGTAATTTCAAAATGACCAAATGTCCTCTGATCACACAATGATACCAACAACATACAAATACAACTTTACTTCATATCCTCTTTTCTTAAACCCCTTGACCTAATGCACAAACGTAAACGCCACACGGTTCAGCTTTGCTACTTTCAGGTCTATCTAGTTTGCTAACTATCCGGGTCCATTCAGCCTTTTCAATAAAGGACGTTCATTTCAGGATGGATTCAACCTGCCTGTGGCCATCAGATTGGCAGATAAGAAGCTCTGGAGGGCACAGAGACACACACACACTTATAGACGCAGCACAAAGGTGAATGTGGCCTCACACCCGTTCTGTGCCTAATCTTAGTCCACTCGTTCTCTCCTGCTTCTGTGAGAGAAAAGACTGAGGAGAATGGCTGTCTCTTCAGAATGTGAGGGGGCCGGGCGGCCCCCACAGATAACAGTCCTGCTTTTATATTCGCTTAGAAAGATGAGGTAAAAAGGAGGGACTAGATTCAAGAAAGAGTCTTGAAAACTTCTTAGAAATCGTACTATCTAGCACGTCTGCAGGAGAACAGAAGGGCATTTTGAATTCCCTTTAAAGAAGTCCGGCCCCTGAGAGCGATTTCATCACAAATGAGATCTCCTTAATATCTCGATTGTTTCTCCCACACAGTCAATGGAGACTTTTGTTTAAGTTTTAGTGCTTCTAAACTTGTTCTTTTTCCAGGGGAAAAAATATCTCAGCAAGGTCTTGGATTTGCCAGGAAAATTCTGCAATTAAAACTGAGAGATTGCGACATGAACACACACATTCAGTTTAAGGTTTTCTGTGCTGTGCTTAACATATTCTTTTGTATTAAAGTGGCTTAATGGAAACAAAAACAGGCATAAATGAGACAACTGTTGACACAAAGTTTTAAAATGTAAATTAAACAAATCTTACAGCCAGTTGAATCTTCTAAACTATGACAGAGGGATATAATTTTCATTCAGGGTGACGGAAGGTTTCAGAGAATCTGGAAGGCTAATGGTGCTTGCATATGTGACTGCGCTGCATTCAAAACGGCCCTGACCTTTACTTGTTAGCTCTTGTGCCTCAGCCCGGGACTCAGAGGGGCTGTGGGGTGGCGAGACCCCGGGTTCGCCCGGCACCGATCGATGCGAAACAAGCCACCGCTGAAAGTGGCCTTAAAGCGCTCTGATGTGGTGGGGAATTAATTAGCCAACCGTAGCGTTTGGAGAGATGTGGCGGCACATGGCGCAGGATGGTAAATTGCACAAATTCTCCCCAGGCTCAGGGGGACAGTGCCATTAAAAGCCCCCGTGGCAAACCCTAGGTGGTTTCGCTACTTTGCCATTAAACACCATTACTGTTAATTGACTGAACAAGTGGCCTTTTTACTGCTGTCCTTAGCTTGGTCAGTGGCTAATACGCGCTGTGCACCCAGTACAATGAGTAAATGCCACCGTAATGCCTGTTTTATGACGGGCACGGAAGGGGCAGGTCCTGTCTGAGCGTCGATAAAACCGCGTTTAAATGTAGTTTGTGAAAGCGAACTGTAGCTCGCCTTGAGATTTATGCTTCTTATTAGCAGGGGCCGTGCGTTCGGTCTTCTGAGGACCATCTCTTTATGGGCTTTTATAGCGTGAGCGTTATGAGGAAAAGTATACAGGCGTCGCGCTCTCGTATCATAACAACACACAGCTGGAGAGTAACCAGGGGCCAACATCTGCCTCTCACATCCCTGAAAAAGAAAACGTGAACGAGAAGTGCGTCAATCTAACTTTTTGGAAAGTTGTTCGCCGGCGTAAAACCTGATGCAATCTCGACCGCCGCGTTTCCTCCGCGACAGCTGTGCAGGGCTGCTTGACAACATGTTTTCATTTAAGTCAGAAATATAATTGGAATGTCTGTGGGGCCATTTTTTTATTAACCGTGGAAGGTATCTGCGGGAGGACGGGAGGGAATACAAGCCGGCGGATGCGCAGTCAGACAGAGGAAGATTGTGTTTACATGCAGGTGAGGGATGGAGAGAAGCAATCCAACACTTGGTTAAATTCACTCAGCCACCAGGGAGTGGAATCTACCAACTGCCATATCACAGCTCGGTAAATCCCCTCAGACAGAACAACAGACTCCACCTCTCTCCTCGTGTCAGACGCGAGCTGACGTGCGTGTCACGTCATGTCAGAAATCTGCAAAACACATGCTGCAAAAATGTTTAATCAGACACATTGAATTATTTATCAGAGGACAAAAGCATTGGCAGGTTTTGCCACTAAAAGCATTTTACAGAAAGGAGAGAGGAAGAACAAAATAAACACAATGTTCAGTCAGTGGTTCATACAGAACTAACCTATGAACCCACCTATATTATTTATACACAGTCCCCTATATATATATAAATATATATACACACACACACACAATATTTATATATATGATATATATTTAAAACATACATACATATATATATATATACTGCTAACAGCAGTGCAGAAAATTGCCACGTTACACATCCTGTCCAACCACACAGCCTTTCCAAAACCTGTTTTACATCTTAAGTTGCTGCAAACAGCCTCACATGTTGACAAAATACAGCCAAAAACAGAAAGCCAGACACAACAAACATCTTCTTAGCCACGGGCCACACAGGTGGACCAACGACGGCCTGAGCTCACGAGAGAGACCTCGCGCCGCATCTCAGCCTCATCACGCGCATGCAAGTGTTTACATGCATGTGATCGAGCAAACAGAGCCGCCGATAAAAAATAAACAGTGGCGGGCGAGGAAATGGATATTCAAAGGCAGGTCTCATTTAGTACCGCGACTGGGTGAGAGGGGAGACGTTTATTTGCATAACGGAATTGGAAGTGACTGCCGGCGTCTACTGCGAACCCTCCAGCGCATGTCTGCGTTTTTTTCCCCTCACACTCGTTCCCTCTCTTTTCTTTGGCTGGAAAAATCAATGCTGACGGAGCAGAGCTCTTTTTTTCTCTCAAGGACGACGGATCAAATTTCGCCAGCTCTAATTTTGGGGAGTTACTCGCATTTTCTTGCGATGTGGACGGTAAATGAGCGATAGCTCGGGGCGATGTCCTGCACACACGCCTCATTTGCTTTAAGCACTGGTGATTAAACGCAGCTCTGGGCAAAACTCTGCTTGACAGAAAAAATGCAGTTAATGTAAACCACAACCAAACAACACAATGAACAGGATAAATGTCCTTAACAATAAAGAAGTTCTCCAGAAAATAGGCAAGTTAAGAGTTCAGGGGCAAAACATTTCACAATGAAAAAAACTAAGGGATGTAACTTAATTACTTTGTTTGGAGATTAGCAATACTGCTAGCACTCAGAACAAACCTGCAAGTTTAGGACATGCAGCATGCATATTCTGCATTGCTGCATGTTTGGTGAATGCATCATATCTATTGCCACAATTCCCAGCTATCACTTTCAGGTTGTAAGGTATTTTCAGATAGTAATAAAAATGTTAAATCTCATTTTGAAAGTTCTAGGTAAGTTCAAGACATCCATTTTATTACCACCATTGGTTACCATCAAGTTACTCAGTAACATTTTTAATTCTGTAATGTTTTAAAACATTCCACAAACTGCTTAAGAATAAAGTTTTGTACATGATATATAACTTCTAAGTGTTCTACAAATGTTACTGCAAGACAATCTTTGATAACCTTGAGAGAACTTTTAAATGACACTATGTCAATGTTCTCAGAACGTTCCCTGCTAGCTGTGATTTTCCCCCTTTAATGCCACAGAGAATTTATTCCAGTCATGCTTCAGAAAAATTACACTGAGAACAGTCTGTCATCTATTTAACATTCCCGCCATAAACAGAGATTACCACAAACGTTAAAAATGTCAACGATCTGTCCTTGTTCCTGACACTGCCACTTAAATTGCGCAAACATTTAGACACTGAGACGCCACAAGCTGTTTAAGATCGAAGTCCTTGTGAAAACTGCCTCAGAGGAGACATTTTTTCTCCTTTCTAAGAACTGGGCATTTGTGGTTAAGGTTTACCAATCCATAATTGATGAGAATAGCTACTCTGATACATCAGACGTCCTTCTTACAGATCTAAACCTACTATTTATTTCCGTTTGATGTCAAACATCTACACCTGCAGCTGTGATAACTCAATTCAGAGTGATGCCCGATACAAAATGCTGTGCGAACGGGGAACATATATATTTGACAAACAACAGGCCCTTTATGATGTGGGGGTTCACGGCACTGTTTTGCTGGGTGGATAAGCAGTGATTTCTGTTCCGACGGCGCCAAAGCGCGCCGCTCATGCGGTAAATCTGTTTTTAGCGACTCCCAGCTCTGTGGACATCTGCATGAAAGCCAAAAGACCAACACAAAGACAAGGTAAAACCAACAATCTGCGGTGTGGACTTCACTCGTCGCGGCAGATTACCTCACGCGGTTATCGACTCGCGTTGTCATGCCGACGAGGCGTGATGTAAATGTATGTAAATCCACGCTCTTAACTGACAGCTGAAGATGAGGAATAGATGAGATTAGGTGTAGAGGATTCCTCCATCAACACCACCCCCCCGTTAAGCTCATTATGCCCTTAAAAGGTTTAATTATCAGAGTCGTTGCGTATGAACATCGCGAGCAGCGTTCAGTATTGAAATCCTGCGCTAATCCTGCCATGCAGCAACATCATCAACGAACGCCACAGAAAATCACAATTCATTTACTGTAAAGACATTCAGTGCTGCAGGAAAGCAAAAACTGACCGGTTTGATTCTAACCTTGTGTTTGACGTTGAAAATCTACAGCCTTTATAGTGTCTCAAACACACTGGATACCTTAAAACACTGACTGACTCATTTACCCAGATACATATATAACAGTCCTAAAATAACAGTCCTGTAGTATAAAGCACAAGCATGCAGAGTATGCAAGTATGCTTTCCATGCAGACCTGATGTAGAGACATCAACACTGAGGTAAAAGCATATCAGTCAGCATCAAGTTATATTTTAATCACTCGATTAAAGCTTAAAGCTATATATATATATATTCTGAGAAATATTGGCATCAATGAAAACATATTTTTATAAAATCAATGGCTCTCTAGAAGCTGTGATCCTAGAATTTCTGAATCACCGGTTGTGGTTCTAGAAACTCCCACCTCCGAATCTTTAAATAGGCTGTTAAACCATCTGGATTGCTGCAGCAGATGATGGTTCACAGGACAGCAGTTGATTCATTGTGATCGTGAGTCACTGTCTCTTCTGGTACCGCAGGTGACGTCATGGAAAGAGAACCTTTCTGTAGCCCAGATAAAACTGAGGTGGACTTTCATTAGCAAACCTCAGAGGCCGTGACAACATCAGCCCCGAATCACCCTCTGAAACAGATTTTAACATTAGCTAACAATTGTATACTGCAAGGACGTTTTCCCAACGTTTCCATTAAGTAACACATTTTCTAGATGTTACCATTATGGCTTGGTTTTGAGAATAAAGTGTTTTTTAAAAGTTCCACTAACAAATTAAAAATAACATTACTGATGTATAAAAAAGCTTCTACAAATGTTACTTTAAGAACATTCTGTAAACTTTAAAACAACTTTTAATGAACATCTGGCAACGTTCAAAAAACATACCCTGGTATAGAATTAAACAACCGTTTCTCAAGCACTTTTAAGACTTTGAGAAAACACAAAAATGTGTAATTGTGATTTTGCGTGACGTGAACCGGTGCCTTATTACGGATTAAAGAAAGCTCTGGTGTAAATAAAAACAGTTTGAACAGAACTTTGCTGGTTCCAGTATCATTTATGTCCCGCAGGCATGGAAATGCGCAAGTAATGCGAGATTTGAGTGTGCAAACAGTGTGGATGCGTGCGGCTCTTGAGAAGGTGACAACAGGGGGCTTGGCACAGATTGCCGGCTCTGAAACTCTCAGGAAAACAAAGATTCGACTGCATATCAAACACCTCTTGACATAACTGCACCCACAGTGAAGAGTAACTCAATAATTCAAAATACTGCAAAAACCCAACAGAGACCCTCGGACCCTCACCAATGGCTCACATCAAAGACTTCAGGAGAGATAGAAGCGCCTCTATCTGCTCTGTGGGGGAATCTCCACTAACACTGACACAAATACTGACACAAACACTGACACAAATACTGCACAGAAAGCACAAATGACAAAAGTTTTTCTGTTGTCAGAATTATAAGCTAACGTGAAATAAAAGCAGGTTTGACCTTTGACTGCTTTGGGCAACGGGGCAAAAATCATAAATCAAATGTCATAATTCAAAACACTGAATAAAAGTTTTGATTAGTAACTAATTTTCATGACCAAAAATGTAATTTTTATGTAGTTTTTTTATGTAGTTTTATGTAAAATGTAGTTTTAATTTTGATAATAATTTTCATAATTTGTGGTCAATTCATAATTTAATTTATCTGTTTTAATGTCTAATCATTAAAAAACAAACAATATAAAATAGACAATTTATTAAACTAATAATATATATATAGTATATAAAATAATAATGATTCAAAATGAAATTATAGAAATAATAATTAGCTCCTATAATTTTAAACATTTCACTATTTGCACAAACAAAACTGTTTGCAACAGCTAAAAAAACTCAGAAAGTTAAACACATCACAGAACATTTGTGAGAGATTTGGGACCGTAATGGTGAAAAGTGTCTGTTATTAGTTCAGCTGCTCCCAGTTCCAGTCACCCACAGGATCCAGCCGCAGCGGGAGCGAGTGTGGATCCAGCGGGCCTGTGGTCGGAGCTCAGGCTGGCCTGCAGAGAGAGCAGCAGCTGACGTTTCAGACGGTCGTTACTCCGCTCCGCTCCAGGCCTGACACCGGAACAACACAAGAGGGCCAAGCAAGATTTATCCTCACTGTCAGGACAGTGCGGCGCTGACCGAGGGCCTGCGGACGAATCCCACCCCCATTTCTGTTCGCAAGCTGTTCAAGAGCAACAGGTCACAATGGTGTTTTATTTATGGGGTTTTAACATGCCAAGCTTATCCCCTCTTCCCTACTTTAGCATGGCGAATGGCCCTTCCATCAGGACACATTATGCCTACGAGCGAGCGAGTAGCGAGAAGGTCTCTCTAGTAGAACCAACAAATGGAGAGGCGAGCCGTGTCTCCGAGCCAAAACGGTGGCCTGGGAAACAGGAAATCCAGTCATTCTAATGCCATCATACATCAACAAGTGGAGGTTGGAACAACTTCACTACAAAACAAAAAATGTGATCTTTTTCCTCACAGTTCTGTATTAATATTTGCAAGGTACCAGCATTTTAATTTAATCTTTTCATCTGTAACGTGACACAATCTACTATTTAAAATAAGAAGTTTTTTAAATGCACACCGATTTTATACTCTACATTTCACCAAACAGAGAACAGAATAAGAATAACAGAATTTTAAAGTTCAATGCAGCTAAAGAAAACGTGTGAGTAAATTATTGCAACCTATTAGATTAAATTAAATATTTCATTAAATTTGACTGACTATACACTCAACAAAGACTCACTAGAGCATTAGAACTAAACCAAATATTATTAAACTATCATATCGCCGGGTCCCTGGCGATTATCATGCCCAATTAGACAAATGCAACAATAGGAAAGGTTAAAAAGACTTATTTACAACATCTTCAATAGTTCCTGTTAATGTTCCGTTCAGTCTAATGGCTTCAGTGTGTTCTCCATCTGCCGTTTGAGTGTACATACGTATCATAATGATATTAATCATCTGAAAATTCAGTAATTAAGCCAGTTAATTAGTATGTAAATAAGGTTTCAGAAACATTGCCAAGCCTTCCGTTCAAATCTGGGAATTTAAGAGCAAATCCGGATGTGTCAGCTTTCATTAGGGCAGGTGTGAGTGGCGGCCCGTTCCCACAGCGGAACAAAGGTTCCACTTCCCTCCAAAACGAAACGGGAGAGGAATCAAGCCGGGACCTCACTGTGGCAAAACCCCCGCAAGCCCCTGAGCTGAGGAGCTAGTTTAACCTCTCTCTCTATTTCTCTTTCTCTCTCACACCCGCTTACCCCCCTCACTCCTATCTGCCCGGATCGATGGCCGCAGTGCAGAAGTACTGGACTGAGAGTGTGAAAATTCAGCTCGCTCTCGGAGAGAAGCAGTGTAATTTTCACCGTGATGAAAAAAGCAATAACATTTTTGCTTGTCCTTTACAGCTCGCGACAGACGAGGTGTGGACTCAAACAGCTGAGAACTCCTCTTCCTCACCAGTGTGTTATCGTGGAGGGCAAACTCACCTCCGCACCCCAGCGTACAGTAAAACCTGCTGCAGTTACTGTCACCACAAGCGAACTGAGGTTCAGCGTTACCACACACTAACCCTGAACAAACATATTTTGTTTAAAAAGAAATAACAAATTTTACAATGTAGATTGTAAAATGCATTTACAATGTACTTTACAATCTTGCCTCATTGGCGAAACTTGTTGTGCGCTCTTAAAAATAAAGGTTCCAAAAAAGGTTCTTTAACGGCTGTGTGGTTCCATAAAGAACACAGAAACATTCTGTAAAAATAAATAAACAGTTCTTACGGTTCCTCTGAGCTACTGTTGTGAGGAACGCTTCTAAAGGCTTTATTTTTAAGAGTGTTTCCAAACTCCTCATGTTTAAAAGGAAGCTGCTTCCTCAGTTTATTTGTTCCCAAATTACTGAATTTAGTTTAATTCTATTAATTAAGTTTAATAATATTAATGTTGAGTGACCTTCGCTCTACATGAGTTTAAACACTGTAAGATGATGAAGATGAACTGAGTTTTACTGATGAGGAACATTCTCAGAACATTGGCTAACATTCTCTAAAAGTTCTCTCAAAGTTATCATAAACTTTCCTTCAGTAATGCAAGTACAACATTCTTTTAACCTCTTTTATCATATATCAAATGTTTTGCAGTAGTTTAGTGGAATGTTTTAAAAAAATTACAGAACCAAAAATGTTCAAATAACGTTCAGATTTCAACGTTCAGACCAAGGAATAACGTTTATACAACATTTACAAAACTCAACATTTTAGGTGCTCCTGGGACAATATAACTTTTCAACATTTTGCTACTAACAGAAACGTTATGGAAACATTTTTACAACCTAAATTGCCAGCTGGCCATTAGCTGAAACATAAGTGAAATGAGAGCACAAACAAAACACCAGGATTTCAATAAACAACATGTCAATCGTAGGCAAAGACACTCGGCGCTGATGCACTGATGTCTGTTACACTGGGTGCAGATAAAGAGCATATCCCAGCATTCATTTCATTACAGTCTCCGTCAGAGCAGAGACCCCCGTATCATTACAGTCTCCGTCAGAGCCGAGACCCCCGTAGCTCTTTATTTAGTTCAGCAGTTAAACTGCAGATTCAATACGACGTTCGGGGCACGTACAGTCAGAGCAGAACAATGGAGAACCCGAAACGCGATACGGCGACAGGGTGAGTTCTGCGGATCTCTGATCGCGCCCCCCTTTATTTCAGGATGAAACGGCGGAGCACGTTTTGAATACAGTTGTACATCTTTCAGTTTATTAATGCTTGGATTAACACGACTGGGGATTTTGTCAGGAGTCTTTAAAAGGGCCCAGAGAGCAGTTCTGTGTGACAGTAATAGTCCTCTGTTAATATACTTGAGTGATGCAGATTTCTCAGTGTTAGAAAGCAGAACAAAGGGGGTTTATTTGAAGCGTGAACACAAAGGTAGAATTGTAAAGTGGAAGGTAGAGCCACTTCAAATGAAAGCCGTGTTATTTGACACAGCGCTGGCAGTGAATTAAAAAACAAAGACAGTGGTGGTAGAATCTCCTGACTTTTTGACAGGAGAAAGATGAGCCACTTTTGCTTTCCCCCCATCCAGCCGCTCACACTGGAAAAACGCTATTTGCTTTTGATATCATCTGTCCGTCCGCAGGCGTCCGTGATTTTTTTGCTCCCCCCCGATATCGATTTCTCCGGTCTGCGCTGTTAAAAGTTCTTTGGGGGAAGTTTTAAAGAAGCTATTTTTAAAACCTTTTGAAAGAAAATATATAGAAGTGCGCAGGAGACGAATGAGAAAACTTGGTGCGATTCTACACAAATCATTGATTTTAATTGCCGCTTTTAATCTGATGAAAGAAGAGGGAATAAAATCGCGGTGCCAGATAAATGTGATTTACCTCACAGGAAGAAAATTCATTTCAAATGAAGGGCTCGTTTTTATAAGCACCTGGTTATCGTATATTTTGCTTGAAGAAGGCAGCAGAAGCAACACTTCTGGTTTACTTCAAACCCTTGACTAGATATGATGAAAAGACAAAAAAATTAGTACCTTAGCATATCAGCTTAAAAAGGGACCGTTAAACAGGTTTCATTTGACTTTCAATGCTTTTAAAAAACGTTCTGAGAACATTTCCTGTTAGCTAGGGGCAAATGATTGATTGACAGAAACATTTTTCCAAGGCCTACAAAAAAAAATAACATTTCTTCAATTCTGATTCAAACCTCTATTCTATTGGACTCCTCCAAAATGTTCTAACTGCATTTTCTCCCAAACCCTCTCCCCCTCTCTCTCTCTCTCTCTCTGAAGTCTCAGTTTGCTGTTTTGCTGTCGCTCATGAACATGCATGAAAACATAACAGTGTTGTGGAGGTTCTAGCAGAGCAGGCAGACCCGAGGAGGAGTTCAAACGACTAAAACAGGCCACTTGTTCTCCTGAGAGCTCCTGTAGCACAGCAGCGAGGCCTCCTGAGAAAACAGCCCTGGAGTTGAGAAGAACCTATAGCTCCAGTAAATGCTGCTGGAACAGATTCAGGAAGGTTCCCTCAGCTGAAACCGTGGCCGGTAACCCCTCTGACCTTTAACATTTTAATTTATCACTCTGCAACAAAAACTGTTTTCACACTGTTAAAGGAATAGTTCACCCAAAAATGAAAAAAAAATCTCATCCAATATCATTTTAAACCTGTGTGACCTTTTTTTGTGGCACACAAAAAAAGATATTTTGAGAAATGTCTCAGTGGTTTTGTCTCTACACAATGTCAGTAAGTGCCAGTGAGGTTTGATTAACAACATACTTCAAAATCAATTATTTTGTGTTCCTTAGAAGCAAAAACTCCACAGGTTTTGGAATGAAATGGGGTAAATAATGATGAAGAATTTTCATTTTTGGGTAAACTATCCCTTTTTTCTGCTTTTTGTTTGTAAATTGTCAAGTTGAGATCCCATGAGAGAGATTCTGAGCACCACCGTTAGTTTTTGTGTGGTGAACGTCTCATGCGCTCGGTTGAACACATTCAAAAGTTCAATATGAAGAAATCGTTTTTTATAACTAAGGTTGCTTGAGGTTACCAACCCCTGAATTAGAAATATTATCATGTCCAAAATGGCCACTAAGAATGAGACAAGAAAAGAGAGGGAAGAAAGCCCAAGATAATGAGAAGGTCAAAGCCATACACTGAATAATACAGTGAATGTTAGTGGAGATAATGCCAAGCTCAAGTGAACCAGCTAATATCTGGAGCATTGCTCTCCATTCAGCGTGAAACCCTGTCAATGTGATAGATTGAAGAGAGTCTCTATTTCTTTCCCTTTCTGCATTGTGGGCAGAAGTGTGGCGTAGACTGACATATCTCACCGGGTTTAACAAAGCTACAGTCTTCTGAGCTGCAGTTACCAAGAACTCATGACATCATCCAGCGTCAAGAACTGAGGAGAATGTTTACTGCTCTGCTTTCACAGCCAAACCCTCCGGATTCTGTGAATTCCGAACTGGAATAACGGATTAGATTCCAGGATAATGTGGGATTATACCAGCCTGTGTATTTTCTCAAAGCCCGGTTCTGGTTTCATTGGGAACAAATTATCTGTGAACAAAAAAGGTACAAACTGGCTCAGCGTCCTAAACACTTCTTTCCTTTCTTTCCTGTAAACTTAGTCTAAACGTTCTACTATAAAAATGTTGTTGCAGTAACGTTAGTAAAATGTTAGATATCACAAACAGCATTTTTAACTTAACTAGTAGAACATTTTTAAAACGTTACACAATTTAAGCAACCAAGCAACAATGATAATACAAAGCACAAAAAACTGGACATTTTGAACAGTCCTAGAACTTTCTAAACAACATTTATAATCCTTTTGGTACTTCATGGAAAACGTTAGAGAAACGTTCTTACAACCTAAAATGGTTAGCTGGTACGCCAACAATGCAGAACACAGCTGCTACTTTGAAAACATCCCAGAATATTCCCTTAACATTTAATGGATCATACAGCAGGCCATTTCGTTTGTTCATTTTTTACTCTTGTTGTACATTTTGAAGAGACCACCAGGTGAAAGAAAACAACATCCATTATTCAGGAGAGGCCTTTTAAAAAGCATTTCACTTCAGTTAACTATTTCCAGTTAACTAAAACCTCCGCTGACTCTGAACAGGAAACAGACGTCCGCGAGGACACGGAGAAAGTGTCAATCACTCTAATTGTTTAAATTTCTATTGACTCGGGATGAGAAAAAAGTGATGTGGGTCAAAGAAAATACCTGAAGCCTCGAGTCTGAGAGAAAGAGAACGAGAGAGAAAGAGAACGGGAGAGAGAAAGAGAGGAGGGGAGGGAGAACAAATGTGTACCTCAGCTGTTCTGGTGGTTTTCCATTATATTTCTGAAATGGACTGAGCAGGCAAAAGAGCTTCTTTTCAGACGCGGCGCACAGGCAGAAATGACTCGTAATGAATGAACGCAGCAGAATGGGATCTTCAGCCATACTGCTCTGTTCATAAGCAGAAGAACTGTAGGAGAGGTTGCATAAGAACATGAGGTAGAAAAGTATTGTCGTGAGTGACCTCAGATAAAAAGCACCAAAAATCATTCAATACCAAAACAAATAAGCCCCCAAACTTTACAACCACGGTCTGTGCGTTTCCTATCGACCACGATTTGACATCTCGCCTCGTTTCCTTCAAAATCCCACCCTCATCTCCCTCCATCTTTCTCTCGGTCTCGTGCTGCGGGTCTCAGGACTGGAGCTGAATCAGTCTTAGCAACTTTGAACTGAATTATGCATCCGTTAGTTCATGCATATGCATGAGACCCGAAGCTCATGAATATCTATTACGTTGCCATTTACATTTCTTAAATTTTCCTAATACATAAAAATCCAGCGCTAATGAACAAATGGAGGGACCGCAGCTAGTAGACAGAGAGCTAGCGATGTGCTAAATGTTAAAGAAATGAAAGAAAGGCGTTCAGGCTTTCTAATTAGAGCTTGGAAACCATGCGGCGCGATTTCAGACAGTGATTCATTTACGAACTTCAGTAAAAAGCGCCAAGATTACATGAGAATCTGTGAATCTAGATGGACTCTCTGGAGAGTCTAAACGCTGCCCTCAGGCTAAACCAGAGCTGGTGAAAATACAGACAGTTTAACAAACAAACAAACAACAAATACAACGCAGTGTTTGGAATCCAGCAGCGTTGGCGAAATAACTAACTAAAAGTAGAAACTACTAACTTTCATTTTTCAGTAGCGTGACAGGCGCTAAGCTGTTGTTTTTCGTAGACTAGCCAAAAAGCTTTTTTGCTATTATATTGACTTGATCCCCTCAAGATCATTTCATTCGAAACTAAATCTGTATAGAAACTATAAGCAAAATAAATTACACAGTTTAATAATGATTTTTAATAATGAGTTTAAGTTTAAAAAAACACTAAAAGTGTCAATTTTTTGTAATACAGACGCTTTACTGTAGCTGTGCCACATTACTGTAAATTGGGTAACATGACATCATCCCCCCCACAGGCACCCTGGCAACCTTTCCACACATGTAAAATGACCCGCGAACCGTAGAGTCTGAGCGTTGGCAATACGTGTGAAAAATGAAGGACAAATCCTGACACCTCATCAGCAGTTATCAGAGGCTATTCACTACCGGTTCAGCACACACTCACAGCAGGAGAGAGAGATGGAGAGAGAGAGAGAGAGAGAGAGGGTAGAAAAAGAGAAAGGGGGAGAGCGAGAGAGAGAGAAGGAAAGAAAAAGGGAGAGAGAGAGATGGAGGGAGAGAGAGAGGGTAGAAAAAGAGAAAGGGGGAGAGCGAG
>JBAJNP010008896.1:0-19248 GCA_036877545.1 Yasuhikotakia modesta
AGTTTTTTCACTAAGTTTTAACTCTCTAATATAATAAATCCCATTGTCCTAGAAATTAGACCTTTTTACTCATCACACCATGAACTTTAAAATGATACTAAACATGAATATGAAATCTTGATTATTTCACAAGTTACACATAACATGCTCAGTAAATATTCTGTGATCAGAACCTAGCAAATGGTATGCAGAGGGGGAAGAAAGGAGATTGGAAGGTGTCAGCCTGAGGTCACCCCCTGGGTATCAACACCTGATAAACTTGTTGTTTTATGATGCGTTCTTGCAGACAAACTGGAGCCAGCTGCCTTACAACTCCCAGGTGATAAACAAACAGTAGAAATCTACCACGTATATGTACACACGTAACCAGGGGTTGGTAAGAAAGTATTGGCCGAAAAAATAAATGCAAATGTAAATGTCTGCAGTCCCTTTTACCACCAATACGCCATCATCAAAATGAAAAAATTGTCAGAGTTGCCATACCGCCTACTGACTGAATGATTTATTAAGGTTACAAATTCTTGGTTGATTCACTGTGAATAAAAGGTTTCCACAACAAGTTGTTATCTGAGTGAGAAATCTCGGCTGGTCCCCTCTCCCCACTCGTAACGGGGGCTTGCTGGAAAAGTGTCAGATTTATGCTGATTTATGACATGTTATATCAGATGGTAGAAATGCCCAAGGAATGAGGCTGAAGTGTAGCCTCATTGAAGTGAGGCTGTTTAGATCAGGGTGCTGTGCCTCTCCAGAGTGGCCAGAATGGTCAGAAGAAAGCTGCTGTTTCACACCCAGCAGTGGGGCAGCAACCGAGAGAACCCCGCGAGGGTGGGGCAGCCCAGGCAGGTGGCCCCCTGCAGAGAGCAGGACCCCCACCAGAGACTGTAGTGGCAGTGGAGGAATTGGGGTGACAAATTGTGGAACACTTGGCCCTTGAGGCTGGTCCAAAGACAGCCTTCACGATTGGGCAGGGGCTATGGCAATTCAGGGTGATGCCCTTCTTCTGTGGTCGTCCTCAGGGACGGACGTGTTTTTCTCTCCTCTCCCTTCCCCGTGACCTTGCCTGCTTTGCTTCTTTAGTTTAGTCTTATGTCTACTATCTCCTCTTGAGAGACTCTCTCTGCTCTGGACTGCTATTCAAATAAAATCATGGATTTGATCAACTGGTCTCTCAACGCAATTGACACCATCTTCTCAAAGAGAATTGTGGGTTCAGGAGAACCTGATTGTCCTGCCGGAACGTTCTTAGGGTATACGATGGACTTGTGGGAGAAGTGGATGGTTGTGTGCCTGGCGGCTCTTTCCATGGAGGACATTGAAGACATCTATCTTTTCGGAACCATGATCACAGGTCTACTGCTGATTGGAATTGGAACTAATGCTGCCTGGCAAAATTGATGCATTCGGCAGAGCTGTTGGGACTCAGACTGTGGTTGTAAACTGCGTTTTGGATAACATCTTGGCAAAACTCAAGGCTCTGCAAAGGGGAATAGATCGACCTCAAGGCCAAAATGGACAATAGAGTAGTTTGAGAAAAGAGTATATGGCTACTCGCCCTAAGCCTAAACATTCCAATCTTATCTGCTTTCGGCTCCCTCTCACAGCAGTGACTTTGTCCAAGGCCACACACTCTCGCCTCACCTTTCCTCATGTGATGCTGTATTTCTTTATATTCCTATCTTCCCATCATGTCTTCCCCACTCTTGTTTATTCATGTTTGTTTGTATTATGTGTGGATGGGTTGATTTAAACATTTCTCTACATATCATACTCTGTACGATTATGTATGTGACAAATAAAATTTGACTGTGACTTAACCCGAACCCATGGTTATGGTTAAAAAGAAAAATGGGAGCTGGCGGCCCTGTGTGGACTTCCGGCAGTTGAATGTCATGACCCGCAAAGACTCCTATCCTCTTCCCCGCAACGATGATGCGTTGGACTACGTTGCTGGCTCCTGCTTGTTTAGCTTCATTGATCTGTGCAGTGGGTACTGGCAGGTCGAATTGGCCTCTGAGACTGGTCCAAAGACAGCCTTCACAATTGGGCAGGGACTATAGCAATTCAGGGTGATGTCTTTTGGATTATGCAATGCCCCTGCAACCTTTGACTGGCTTTGAATGAAATGGGTATTGAAGGACATTCCCCGTAACTGCTGTGTGGTTTACATGGACGATTTGCTGGTCCATGCTAGGGATTTTACTCAGGCAGTTGCCAACCTACGTAAGGTCCTGTAAGCCATCAGGGAGACTTTGCCAGCATTGCTAGCCCGCTACATCGGCTGACAGTCAAGGGCCAGCGCTTCGAGTGGTCGGAGGCCTGCATGAGCGCCTTCATGCAGCTGAAGGCTGCACTCGTCAATGCTCCTGTGCTGGCTTACCCTGACCCCACACAGCCTTTTCTGTTGGACACAGATGCCAGTACCATGGGGGTGGGGGCTGTACTCTCCGAGAGGGGAGAGAGTGGGGAGTGGGTGGTGGCCTATTATAGCCATAGCCTCAGTCATCCTGAGAGGAATTACTGCGTCACCAGACGGGAATTATTGGCGGTGGTACGGGCGATTCAACACTTCCGGCCGTACCTGCTGGGTTCAAAATTTGCAGTGAGGACCAACCACACCAGTCTCACCTGGATGCTAAGCTTCCGTCAACCAGAGGGTCAGGTGGCGAGGTGGTTAGAGATCCTGCAGGAATATGACTTTGAGGTTCAGCATAGGCCAGGGCGACAGCACTCCAATGCCGATGCCCTTTCCTGGCGACCCACCGTGTTGGAGGAACAAGAGTGTGTGCCTTCGACCACCGCAGTGGAGCTGCAAATGGACATTCAAAATGGATTCTTTCACCATGAAGCAGCTGAGACGACAGCAGGTGAGCAATGCGGTGCTGATGGAAGTGAGAGGCTGGCTGGAGGCGCGGAAACGGCCAGACTGGACTGTGATTTCCTCTCGGGGGCCGGATGTCAAGTCTCTCTACACACAGTGGGGCAGCCTGGAACTCCATGATGGGGTGATTTACTGCCGGTGGCAAGCACCTGGAGGGAGACCTATCACCTGCAGCTGCTGGTTCTGCAAGCACTGCGACTGGAGGTCCTTCTCTGGGTCCATGGAGCAGTCAGGACTGGACACTTCGAGGCGTCATTTTTTTGTATGTGTGCTGGTTCTGTGTGTGTGCTAGGAATAATTTTTTAAAAATAATTATTTTTCCATTTAATGAAAGTCAACAGGCTCTGGGTCTGCACAATAACACAAAAGCACTGTAAATGTACAGTATAATATAAAACAGTCCACATGACTGAAGCCATGCAGATTACTGAAAACATTTTGTTTTAACTTTCAATCATATTAAAAAATGTTCTAAAGTGTCAGGTTCATATTTTGAGTTGGACATTTCAAAATGTTTAAATACCTTACATTAATTTAATTATTCTTTTATAAATATGATATAAAATATTCTTATATAAATATCCACTTCACTCCCTAGCATTGAAAGAGGCAGATGTTAGCTAATACACAGTTTAAAGCTGCACAAATTATTTTCACATCTGAAAATGTTCTTGGAAAATAAAAGATGTAATGTAGGTTCATCTTTTAGGTAAAACGATGTAATAAAAGTTTTATTGCCAGTATTATAATCATCAGAAAACAAACATTAACAGATCTTGTGTCTATGTCTCAAGCAGAACTTGAAAGTAAAGTGCATTTGGATGCTAACATTTCAGCTTAAAGTGACACCTGATTAGCAATTTGTATTAAGCCTTAGAGTGTCCAATGAGAATCTCTGTTTGGTCATTAATCTACACTCTCCTCTGCTCATGTTATGGGAGATAGGCCAAAAAGCCTTACAAATCTGAAAAGCAAATATGCTTTTAATAAGCCAGCAGGGAATATGCAGCATGTTTTTGTGCAGCACACCTGAGAGCCGACAACCGTTTCATCACATTTGCTTGGGAAGGCAGAGGTCACTAACAAATTGGACACAGCTTTAAAGAGGTTATGAGAGGTAAACCTTCCCTGCCTCATTAGGAGTCAAGCAGATTCAAAATCCAGACATGAAATGGCCAACATGCATCTTGATGTCATGTTCCATGAAAGATCACATCTCTTGTGTATGGCGTCTAATTATTTTCAGTGCATTTTGGCCCTTTTATCTCTGGTGGGTGTTTGTAAATGGAAAGGTCATTTGTCCTAATGACACTCTATTGCTTTCTGTTGCTCATGGGGATCATGTCTTGTGGTTAATTGTAAACTGTTTAGTTCTATTAGGAACACATTGTCAAAAATAAAGAATAGTCAATTTGCTCATAATATTTGTAATGATATTTGTAATTTTAGGATATTTTCATGATGAATAGATGTTTAACATTCTTTTTATGGTTGGGGTTGGGTTGGGGGAGTGGAGTCAGTTAGATGTAACTGAATGCAAATAAGATTTCTGATATATAGCAACTGCATATTTTCAATGATATGGTTGACATTTCTGTAAACTTGCCCAATTCTGGAATGATAAACTTCACTATCACAATGAAATCGAACAAGAAAACACTGAGAACAAGAGAATAAAAACAAGACTTGTTTTTATTTCCTGGAAGAAAATTATAAAAGATTTTTTTCGGAATCTATTTAAAATCAAATTGTTTCAGAAAGTTTTTTTGAATATTTATGAAGTTTAATAAGGCAACCACTGTAGGGTTCGTTTAATCATGAATCACAAGCTTTTTATTTATTCATGCTGCTAACAAAAAAAGCAAATCTAATATTGTCAAGTCTATACACAAAGTTTACAGCATTGCAGCTAGTGTGTAAATGTTGGAAAGTATGTAATAGTAAATTAGATTCAAGGTAGATTCAAATGTTTTATAATCTTTTTATCAGGTCAGAGGGAATTTGCACATCATGTTTGTGTCCTGAATCAAGAGGAGCTACCAAGCTGTATGAGGTCAAATATGCATGTATGTACTTATGTATACAGTGTACATATGGGAGTTTTAAACTATTAATCCAATGTATATTGTATCCAATACTGATGTAGTAAAACAAACACAATCCAAGACATACTATATTTGTGACAACACATTGACACAGTTAAGTGATAAATTGCAGTATTATTAGTCAGTACTTCATTGTTTTTTTCTAGGTACAGAGCTACCTCTTTTCCACCAGGGCCATGCTGGTGTTGGTGCTTGAGTTGGTTCTGAAATGGTTCTGGTCTGGCACCAGCACCCACACACATTTTCACAGGTTTTAGCACCAAAATTTGTAGCATAATGTTACTATGGTTACAATTACATAGTTCTCTACAAACTTTCATTATTTACGAGCACAGTTCACGAGGCAACACTATAACAGAATAAACCTTGGTTTATCGCTCTGCATTTATATACTTGTGCAGTTCTGATATTGGAACCAGCAACTTCAGGGTGCCGTACCAGTGCCAGCTTTTTGCACCTGTCAATGTTCGGTCGAAACATGCAGAAGTTTTATGGTATTATTATGATTCCATCTCTTTACCATGGTACTGTCACAGTCATGTTTTTATAAAGTGTGGCAGTGCAACTTTCCTAAAATTTCCAGAGTTTTGTTTACTAGCATCAAAGCTACAGTTGTTACGCACCGCCTCTTCCTGGCTGCCACTGGGAAACATCGCCTAAATACTAATTGTTAGAAACTATGTTTCCCATGGACCAACTGCCTGGGGCTGACCACACCCCTGTCACCGCACCTGCAGATCATCAGACTAATCAAGACTGTGTATAATATCCCTCATGATCTCTCTAATTGTGAAGTTTTGCATTCCTGTTGGTTGCATTTACTGAGTGGTGGCTTCTGGTTTTTAGTCTGCCTGTTGTTGCCCTTGTCTGCCCCTTTCTTCTGATTGTTTGCCTCCTGCCTTACTACTTTGCCTGCCCATTGGATTACTCTTTACACTGCCTGTGTTATGGATTTCCCCTGTCTGCTGCCTGCCTTGATCATCTCATGTCCCAAGATTCTGATTCTGGTTTGCCTTTGTTATTCATGTTTATTCCTTGTTATTGACCTTTGCCTGTTTTGGTAGATCACATTTGGTAGGTCTATAGAAAACTTTAATTCATTAAAAAAAGTCTCTTGGAGCACCCTCTAATCCCAACAGGCGATTATTTATTAGGGTCCGAGCACTAAGCGTGTGAAGTCCCAATTGTTTCTGTGTTGTTTATTATTATTAAGGACCGAGCACTAAGCGTGCGAAGTCCCTGTTGTTTCTGTGTTGTTTATTATTATTATTATTATTCCTCTCCGGCTTTGATCAGACTTTTGCCCCATCCTGCACACATTTGATAAAAATCATGGCCTAAACACATCTATAGGGTAATACTCAACTACGGTTGTAGCGCCACCTGCAGTCAACAGGAAGTGGTGTGTTTTACACAGGAAGTGGCTTTTTTACACTATGATTAAACTATGCTTTTGCCCACAAATCACTGTTAAATCGCTGCTTGCAGCTTTAATAAGTTTTGTATTTTCTTTTTCCTTGTAAAATTTTGATCATGAAATGTTTTTCTTTATTATAGCACTCTATCAATAAGCATGATTATATGGCTATCTATAGCTTTAAGTGAACTCATGTGACATGTCATGTGACAAAGCAATCTACGTCACATAGTTAGTTATGAAATCTGCTTGTTCTGAGGAAGCCCATTTTACATGCAGGTTCGCACAGAGAGGGCTTTTTACCCTTTCTAGGTGGACCAGACCCCTCACCTTGAGTCCCACTTTACAGGTGCAATGCTGTTGCAGGATTCTTACGCACTCTTACAGACTGGGGTTCTCCATGGCCAACCAGTCCCCGGGAGGGCCCTCATCTCTCCTTATATATAAGTTGCCTGGAAATAAGGGCAGTGTTTCTGGTATTGTAGCATTCCCCCCCACAGAGCCAACACAGTGGTTTCTTCCTTAAATTACCAAAGAGGGCTATGTTTGCATCCCCTGTTCAGGCTGCCACAGCAGATCCTTCTTCATGCAGAGACCAGACTGCTTTCTGTCAGTTATGTACATGTTAGGATATGGATCATTACTGATCATTGTGTGTGGATCAGTGCTTACACTTTTAGATAAAGTGTATAATTTCTACACCACTAGCACCAACAAAAATTGAAGATGATGACTGTTTTCCAGATTACACAATCTTTCTTCAATTGGACAAACAGAAACTCCTGCCCCAAACCTGTGCTGTTGGTGGAGTTACAGTTAAATGTTCAGTTACTAGTGTTAAATGTTCTACTAATGGTACTGCAAGAACATTTTCAATAACTTTGAGAGAAAAATTAAACAATGTTAGCCAACATTCTGAGAATATTTCCTGGTAAGATACCGATTTGTCTGGGAGGTGAGGATAGATAAGAACAAGTGCAGTATGGTATGTTTGAAGTAGGTCAGCCCTGCATTTTAATGATGGCATGGTCTGCTGACCTCATGGCCCGTCTGTCTATCCCGCCCTGTAATAACCTCAATTGCCTGGTGACAAAATGACATACTACCCTGTTAGAGCAGCAGTCAAATCAGTTGCCGTTGCGTCAGCCTCTGGATCTACTGACAGGCCTCCAGGGTTTCAGCAGCCTGGCAAAGGGCCAACATCAATCAAGCCCAAACAGAAGCTTTATCCTGCAGCCATTCCACTGTGTTATGAACCTCACCAGCAGAGGCGGAATCACAATGCAATGTTTGTCTGATGTCCGGCTCTGGAGGAGGTTTTCAAAGTGCAGGAAGATGGAATGTTCCTCAGGTTCTGGAAGGAAAGATGTTTTTTCACAAAAACAGAGAAGTAAAAGCATCACAAAAGCATCATATTTGTATGGTAAGGAATAGGGTGGAATAACATTTTAATTGAACCAGCAGATAAAAGTATTATACTTAACATGCCTTATCTTACACATTGTATATATATGTTATATTAAAACATTAGAAAAGAAAGACAATGAAAGAATCTCAATCTTTTATTGATTCCCAATTTGGCCTGATTCCCAATTTGGGAATCTATGTGACATGAACACAGGCTCTATTAAAGTCTCTCGCATCTTTTGGGTGAAATTACGGTGGCCGAGAGAGGTCAACGCGCTGAAATGAAATGCGCCGAAAGTACAGAAACGCACCGTAAGTAAAAAAGCACAGCAAGTACAGAAACATGCTGCAAACCCTCACAACACAATTGAAATGCTTCAAGGGGGACCCTTAAAAGGTGACAAACACGAGTCGTACCAGCATGTTGTTCCGTGGCTGGTTTGTGGTCTTGACTGTGAACTTTTTTTGTTTATTTTAAAATCCAGATTGTATGAATGCTTAGTCTTTTGGATATTTTTGTGTTAGCTAAAATAATCTCAAGAAGCACAACATTGTAAGTGAAATGTTATTTTAATGTTATGTTAGCTGAAGTTACTCTCAGAAAAACTGTGAGGAACAAGCAAAAGTAACAGTAGTTTTTTGTATGCAGACTAACATCTGCAGATTTCTCTGCTGCAAATGGCTGACGTCTATATCACAGCCATTTGCTTAGTTGCTTTAATATTATTTACCACTAATTAGTCACATTGTTCCTTTTTGTATGTTAGGTATTGTCCACATTGTGGACTCAAATTGGATGGACATTCGATTTTTTTTGTGGGGTTCCTGTTGTAGCAACATTCAATTTTTGGCACCTTTTCTACAAAATAGTAAGCTCAACCAAACATCAACCAAAAAGACACCATGGAAAAGACATATACAATGACATATACAATTAAATATTAAACTTATTCAGTGGTAAATAGTAGCAAAAAATAGAGCTATATCAAAAACGTACAATTATTATTATTTTAATAGCAGATGAAAAATTACATCAACAACATAAACACAGACCTAACTGTTAAAAGTGGTAAACATTAGTGCTAGTCCTATACTGTTTTTTTTTTGTGAATAAATTTAAAATTTATTTAGACTTTATCAAACTGTTTGTGTTTTTTTTTAAACTGCTGATATGTTTTTATGTTTAGAATTATATTAGTGGATTCCTGTATTCCTGATGACACTGTTCTCTTTTTCCTTCAGGCCCAGGAACAGTGTCAGATGAACTCACAGAGGCAGGCCTAACCCATAAATATTGCCCAGAGGGCCACACCTATGATGTTATCCTTGATTTTATTGAAAAAACGCATACAATTTTGCTAAGTCTAAGCACCTTAAAGGGACAAAGGCCTAACAAGGAGGACAGTCTATACTCACAATACCCATGGACACTGTGAATGCAGCTATTACACATGAACTCACAGGCTCTGGTCAGCTTTTAGCGATAGAGCTCCATGGTAGACATTACATTTTACATTTGACAGATGAGATTTGATGAGAGATGAGATTTCCAAAGCGACTTACAGTATATTCAAGTTATACTTTTTTACTAGTACATGTGCTTGCTGGGAATCAAACCCACAACCTTTGCACTGCTAATGCAATGCTTTACCAACTGAGCTATACAGGAGCACATTACAACAGAAGTATTTCCTGACAATTGATGTAATGATGTAATGCAAGCAATTTGCAGACTGGATCCTTCTGGAGTTCTGGGCAATACATTTTGATCTGAAAATAACAAGGTGAATGAAGTTAGCATGTTGTATTTCAATGTCCTTTCTTTCATTACTTAAAAGGTAAAAATAAACAATAAAAATCATCAAACTGCAATATATTTTGACCTCGTTTTAATCATCACTGAAGCCTGAACATTGTAGTTAGTTGCATATGATTTCTTAAACATAAAAATTTAAGACTGACACATTTAAAACTGTTTCATCACATCCTAGGGTTACTTCTATGCAATAAAAGAAAACATTTATAGGAATACTGAAATAAAAGACAAAATAATAAAAATACAACATAAATGTATTTATAATTTTTTAGTTTAGTTTAGCATATAAAACAGTATTGTTATATTAGTGCAATCAGTACTACATTAGTCAGTTCAATATTTAGATTCAAATAAGCAATCTTAACGTTTCACTGCAACTTTTGTACTTCATAATATTTAGTTTAATAATACCCAAAAGTTCAAGTTTATAAAGCACATTGTTGGAAAGCAGCTGTACAAATGACAATTAGACCACTGACCAGCCACGGAACAACATGCTGGTCCGACCCGGGTTTGTCACTTTTTAGGGTCCTCCTTGAAACATTTCCGTTGTGTTGTGAGGTTTTGCAGCGCGTTTCTGTATTTGTTTGTGTTGTGAGCGCGTTTCTGTACATGCGGCGCGTTTCTTTACCTGCGACGCTGAGCGTTTGCTGCACGTTTCTGTATTTGTTTGTGTTGTGATGATTTGCAGCGCGTTTCTTTATTTGTTTGTGTTGCGAGTATTTGCGGCGCATTTCTGTTTTTGCAACGCATTGACCTCTCTCGGCCACCGTATGAAATACTCCAATATGAAATGGGCAGATTTTTAAATAAGACTAAAACACAAAGTATAATTTAAATTTCACATATATGCACATGCATAAGTAATTAAAATACTTAAATAGGAGGGTTCACTAGGGGGCAACCTAGTTGTTTTGTTGTGCTTTTTTGGGTAAAGATAGAAACCCACATCTGTCGGTTATAATTCTTTGATATAATTCTATTAAATATAAGTCTTGTGGAATTTGTACATGAGACTTATAAAAGGTGCAACAAATTATTTTCACATTATAGGTAAAAATATTACATTTTTCAACATTTTGTACATACTATGCACACTGTGTAGGAAAGTTATAAAACTCTTACATTTACATTTATGCATTTAGCAGACGCTTTTATCCAAAGTGACTTACAAATGAAGGAACAATAGAAACAGTGCATCAACTGAAAAAAACAACAACAATCTTATAAGCATGGTACCATTTTCCCTAGACTAGTATAGAGTAATTAGTCTTGTATAGTCTTTTTGCACATGCATTGTTATGCTCATGTTTACTTGTTATGTTTAAAGTAGGTATAAAATGCTTGAAGAGCTGTATACGGCCATAATGACAAGGAACATCTCTGGCTTGATGAAAGTGCGCCGCTGTCCAGAATTTTTGTTCATGCAATGTTACAAACCCTTCTAATAGCTGGTTAAAAAAATACATCCGCTTGCGAACTTGACTATTCATCCATGACTGCAGGAAAATGTAATTTTTCCTAAAATTAGAAGAAAATCCAGTGAAGAGACCAAGAGCGTTTAAACCCCCCTTTCACCATTCTAGCCTTTGTCTGAACTTGACAAGGGAGTAAATCAGAATGGCAGCATGATTATTCATTTCCTCTAAACTTGACTGTGCTGGCTCAAGCACAGACCCATGGTTCACTTTAAATTTTAATCCCATCGAAATGAACAAGAAGCTTCCAAATTTTTCTTCATCTTTCTTTTACGATCTGCCTTCTAGCCTGTAAACACTGCCGTCTGCCGTCTAGCCTGAAGGTTCCTGAAACACTTAATAAAATATATACTCCATCACAGTTCTGTCCTCTCTCAAAAAGATCCAATCTTTTCCTCAACATCACAGTGGATACAAACAGGATGAGAGAAACCGCATGAGGCATGATCTCTTATAAGACGACTCACAGACAGTCGATGCTACGAGACTACGGCTTAACGAGAATTACATGTAATGCATGCTCTCAAAAAGTACCCAGACTGAAGCCAGAGAATCATCTGCAGAGTGTCTATTGTTTCAGTCAGTACACTCAGACAGACCCCTCCAAACCCCTCCTGTTTGCAAAATGCAAACAGCGATGCAAAATAGGTTAATTCTACGCACAGAACCAGATTCAGAGAGATACAGCACTGTAAAGAGAATTGTGATTTTTGTTTTGCACAATTTTTTTTTCTTTGCTACAAGGAGGGGTTGTTTTATTTAGACTAAACAGGCATTGGTTGTGTTCTTGGACATTGTCTGTTTAAATTCATTTTCTGTCACATTTTTGCCTTTGTGTCACATATAAAGCTGATGTTTCAAACTGAACCAGGTTTCCAGAGAAGAAAGTGATGTGTTTAGATTTGATTGTCAGGTCCCTTGTTTCACTTCATAAATGCTGGAGCAGAAGTGTAGAATGTTATACCACAGACTCTAGCTTGATGGCAGCAGTTTCCATCTGTATGGTGATGGTGAAGTCCCACCTAATATCTTTGTGTGACATGTATAGACAACAGTATAGCTTAATAGAATTTGATTATATTCACTTCTTTCTTTTATAGAATTAAAATGTGGATTTTTAAATGCATTTTTAAAAAAATATATTTTGCTTGATTTAAGATTATTGCTTTAATTATTTATATAAAATATATACATACATAAATCTAAATTGATTTCTATGCAGTAATTGCAGCTTTAGGACCGAAAAGAGATGTTGATAAGCTCTATTGCTCACAGATTTCCTGAGCAAATCCTCCCCCTCAATGAGCTGCCAGTGAGACACCTGCAGTTTGTTGTGTCTGATTATGTGATGATGTAAGCGCGTGTCATTTGAAGCCACCATAAATAATCACATTCTTTGCCAGAGCATCTCTGTGTACAGACACAAAAAACACACAGGCAGTTACATACACTTCTGCAGATTAAACAGGGACTAAACAGATTCTTATTTACAAGATAAACAAGAATTAACATTATTTTGATTTTTGAATTTTACTTAACATGACAATCAAATGCAGGTTTTGAAGTAAAACAGAGGATTAAAAAACTATTTAGAAAATTTGTAAAAAGCATCATAGACATAAAGATTATATATTCAGTCTAGTGACATCATCAACAACTGGCCTGGAATGCATAACACAGTAATTGTAGTCATTCATTCATTTTAATAGCAGTTGCTTGACTGGCCCAGCCAAACCCGAAGCTTGTGTTAAACATTTTTTGTGCCGGCTATAACAGCTAAAGTATAGCTGTTCTTAGGTCAGTTTTCAAAAGGCTATATAAGTGCTACCTTTCAAAAGTGCTACCTTTGCGGATTGAAGGTATTCCATGCAGCTTTACCTCTTAAAAGGTGGCAGTGTTTTGAGGCACTAAGGTGGATCCTGTAATGTGTTTGAACACCTGCAGGAAGTCTCACACTAGCAGCAGAGGCACAGGAAGTCAGCCGTTCCACAGCCAACCCACTCAACAAACACAGCCTCGCCCAGAACACCCAGATGGAAGTGTTTCTCACAGAGCTTGCAGTGTGGTTACTTCCCAGGATGGGACTTGGACAAATCACAAAGGATTTGGACAAGTCACAAAGTTTCAGATGACTACAAAGAAGGCAAAAGAAAGCAATGTTTTGTGTGTGTAACACTTGATAGAGACTGGATCCAAGTGAACTGTAAAGTTTATTAAATTAGTGAAGAGCACAAACACCAAATCACAAGAACAAGAACAACAAGAAACTGAATGTTAACAAAGGGCTTAGACTCTGTATTCTTGTGGTGTCATCAGCAAAGCAATTTCCACTCCAAAGTTATCCCATCAAGCTAAAAGTTTTCCTAAGACATTACTGTGAAAAGAAGAAGGGAAGTTGAAACAGACAAATTATGAATTATAGGGAGCTGTCTTAGCTAGTGTTTTATAATCTTTTAATAGGCAGAATTATATAAGCATACTTTCTTTAGGAATTCCATGTCATGCAATGTATAAGAACCTTGTTTTGAAAAGTGTTGGTTATTAACTGTTGGACATCAAATACCTCAATTTTTTTCAATCTGCATTTAGAATATGCATTTTCACTCAATCTGCACAAAAAGGACTTGATTTTATATCTAAAAATACAACCAAGATTCTGGGCGTAAAATAAGAAATCTGCTTAAGATTCTTTCAACAAAAGACATACAACCTTGCAATATACATAAACTGATCAACTTATGAGCTAAGGGATTGAATAATATTGTTAAGTGCAGTTAACTGTGTAAAGAAAAACTTTGAGCACCAAAGAAGTCTAAAAACTTAATATATTATATAATATAAATCATTAAAAGTTGTTAATTTTATTGTTTTGTTATTGTTATTTATAGTTTTTTCATTTTTAAATATTTATTTATAAGCAGTTGTGGGGCAGTTGTGGTCTACTGGTTAAGGAGTCTGATTTGTAATCAGTAGGTGTTGTGGGATTTTCGATTACTCATGAAGAATTACTTAAACAAATGGGTTCTGTTTCCAAAAGGTAGACTTTATTATCACATCAAACAAAGCCGAGTTGGTCTGCCAGAGCCATGTATTTATAATTTTTCTTACCCTCTTTTTGGTGCAGGTTGTCTAATGAAGGCTGTTTTTACTATTTCTGTCTGCTGACATGTAGCTTGAATGTTACATTCCCTTTTTTAGGGTTACCATATGTATGTTCTGCATGTCTTGCACAACCTAAGCAGTATACATTCCATAGAATTTGAAACCATACATTGTATCACTGCTCTCATGTATTTTTAGGCAGTGCAGCTCCTTACATGAACATACATCCCCTTAGCACATTGCTTGTTCACACAAAACACTATTAAAAAACTACGACATAGGTTGCTGGTTCGATTCCAGCACTGGCGGGTAGCAACTGCAGTGCCTTTGAGCAAGGCACCTAACCCCTGATTGCTTCCACTGCTTCTGGTGTATGTGTGTTCACAACTTGCAGTGTGTGTTCACTCACTGCAAGTGATGGGTTAAATGCAGAGGTTTGGTTATGGGTTACCAAAACTGACACATACATGTCATTTTTTAAATGTGAACAATGTGCAATTTTAATTGCCGTTGTTAAATTGGGAAGTATGCTTTGCAACAGTTTTTAGACTATAATAATGGCCTATTGATTGTGATTTAAATGAAAAATGTAAAGAGTATATCTGCTCTCCTAATATATCCTTCTTCAGGGAAAGAATAAGTTTAAAAATAAATTTCACAGTAAAGTACAAATACAGTGACAAAGGCTACTACTGCACCCAAATAAACAAAGCCACTAGCCAAGGGAAGACGTAACAGCACTTTGCCAAAAGTTTGCAATGGGGAGACCAACCTTAAAAGAAAAAAACTTGTCTAGACTGGCATAAAAGGGGCCAACACAAAATTCAAAACTAAGGCTGCCATAGCACTTAGCGTCAAACCTACAACAAACCATCTGTAATGCTCAGGTATTCCATTAACATCATTGGTTCAGCCTCAAGGGACCGATGTAAACCCTAAAGGGAACACAAGGGGCAATGCTCATCCTCTGGCCCTACCCCCAGTTCTTAGACCATGACGGGCCAGGCTTATCAGAAGGCCCAGGCTCAGGCATGAACTATGTGTTTACATCCCAAAGGCCTTTGACCGCACATATGCCAATGTGTCGCAAAGTTCATCAAACAGTTCATCAGACAGCCAGTCATGAGTCACAAGTTTCTATAGAACACTGGGCATTTCAGGCATCAGATTTTGAATTTGAACTAAACGAGAGGAAACATGGGCTGAGGTAGGTTGGTGTTGATGTATGAATGCAAAAACCCATTTTTAGCTAGATTTTCCAAGGTATTCACTGCAAAGCCTCCTTTGAGCTCTGTTGATACAGTGGGTGGTGATTTCCTTGGATTGGACAGAGTTTGGAGATGTTAGAACAAAACCACAGGCAAAATCAAACACATCTCCCAAATGAGAACCTGTGCAAAATATGCACCTGCAGTAACGGAGCATTTACCATGGTGACACAGGCATAACTAAATAAAACTTACAGCCACAGTGACCTTTCTCCATTTATGTGCCCACAGCTTCTGAACTGTTCAGAAACCTAGAAGGTCTGAGAAGGTTCTAGGGCACTCATATCAAAGAACATGTTCAAAGAAATAATTTTTTCGGCATTGTCTACCTTCACCTGACTGTGAAATGGATCAGCACATAAGTCTTCTTGTTCCCTCTGCACCTGAGATCAGGCCCCCATTTTGCAACTGAGTTCTGTACATCTCAGTTTAATAAGTGTAGATAATCTACTGTTTATTTCTGGTTCAGTATGTAACTGATGTGCCTATAGAACAGCTGAGGTCTGCTAGACATTTGTTCTGTGCAAACAAAGTGACAGATGTTGTCGATGCCAATGATACTATAAGGCAAATTTTGATTTTTGACATGGCATATTTCCCACTATTGCTGCCATTATTAGTCTGGAGTCATTCTTTCACATCTCACCTCTGATTATATTAATCACTTGCTTTGTATGCTTTGTGAGAGCTTCCACTACAACACACAAAAATGGCAGACAGAAGGAAGAAAAAAAGGGTAAGTCAAAAAAATTATAACTTTATAAGTTTTCCAGGTTTCCATGACAACCCTTCCAGACTCAACAAAAGCTGGGTCGATATAGTGAGTGAGGCCTTTAAAAAAAATCCTGTAGTCAGTTAGTGTTCAATTACTATTTATTACTTCCATATCAATAAAACAATTATTTGTAGTAGTTTTTAAAATTAATTATAAGATTTTCTGGCACAAATGTATATAAAGTATATTCATAAATATTTTATATTAGAAAACATTTTTACATATGTTAATTCATAAAACCTTTTCTATTCTTTTTTTGACCAATAGAAAAGGAGAATCACAGATGAGATCTTCTCAATATCTCTATTTTTTCCCAGATAGCCATGAGATTTAGTGGAAAGCAAATAGAAACATTTGCTTAAGTCTTTTGTGTCTCAGATCTTTATCCTGAGAAAAAGACAGAAATCTCACAAACATTTCTATAAGGTTTAAGAAGTGATCAACAAAATTTCAGTATTATTATGGATGGCAAAATACAGTGGCAAGAAGTATGTAAACCTTTGGGAATTTCATGGTTTTCTGAATAAATTTGTTAATCATAGTTTCATCAGTCCAGAAAACATTTTGCCAATACCACTGTGGAATGTGCTCTTGTTACGATCCAGCAGAGGGAGCCCAAGTCCCTTAACTCTCTGTTTGCTCCCTCTGCTTCCTCGTTGGTGACTTCCTGTTTGCTGGCTATATAACAGCATGCCAGCAAACAGGAAGTTGCGATGTGTTGTATTGCCTCTGTCTTTGTGTTGCGTACATTTGTTTGCTTTCTTTGTGGTTTTGATATTTTATCGTGTTTTTTTTTTTGGATTTCTTGTGGCTTTGGATTTTGGACTGTGTTTCTGGACTTTTGATGTTTGCTACCTGCCCGTTTGCATTTACGTTTGCATTACAAACATAATGCCGTGGGGTTTAACCACTAGGCGTGACCGACCCAGTGCTAACAACACAACCTGCTCTCAGGTGACACTCATGTAACACTCATCCTCTCCCCGAGCTGGTCCAACACCACTGGTGGTCCTGATCCTCACTGCTAAAGTATTGGCAAAGCAAGATGAGACACTTAAAGAAATAAATGAGAATATTAAAGTTATTAAAGAGAGCAGAAATAAAATCCAAAATAAACATTGTCAAAAATGTTCAATTTTTTAATTAATATTCAAACATCTTGAATGTGCACTTAACACTTTGTCAATATTTCACACCGACATCATAAATTAATAAATGTGTGACTTTATTCGTAATAGTTTGATGAAAATGCTTTCATAATAGTTCTTTGTTGCATGCTGTGCAAGTTTGAACCAACTCAAAAACTTGCGTACACCTGGTCGGGACCTGATGTGAGATTGATAGTATCTAGCAATACCCTTGACATAGATGAAGATCAGATCACATTAATTTCAGAGAACCATGTAATTCCAAAAGGTTCACATACTTTTTCTTGGCACTGTAAATGCATGCACATTTTTACACATGCCTAGTTTGAACATATCTGTGCTGAGTTTAGTCTGTACTGAGTTGAGAGGACAGCCTCCCTTCTACCTGACTACAGCCCACACCTGTGCTCATATATGTCTGCAGCACAGATTATCTAAATGTAATTACAAGTTACAACAGCAGAACCTCCTAGCAGGGGGTTCCCCACTACAACCCAGCTGGCCCTAATGCCTCCTGACATCCATTCAGGCTGAGCCTCACCCTGGGAAACATATGCCTGCTATACACACTGCTATAATCCAACCATTTGTGACACACATGAGAAAAGGCCTAACATTAATGCAGAGGAACTGATGCAGTGGAAATCAGCAAATGTTCTTTCGCCAGACTTAATAGGTCAGGAGTCGAGTGACCCTTAATCTGGCTTCAGGATCATTCTATAAAAAAATTTCTGTCCCTAGCCTTTACAGAAATATTACACTTGAACAACCCTTTAGATTTACAATTTTTGTATGTTTTAAAACGAAACAATATGTTACTTGAACAATTACATCTTCTTGAGCCATCAATGTGGCATGCACGTTTTTTTGGTTAAATTAATTATACAGAATTCCAAGCACCACAAAACTGCTTGTCCCCACAGCCATGTACAGAGGGAAAGTGCTTTATTTTGAGGTCAAAACAGGGTTTTCTACCTTTTAGGTACCCTTTAAATAGAAAAGTCATTTCATAGCTATCAAATATATTGTAACAACCTGCGGATGTTACGTGTGACCAGTAGCTACGCTAATCGCGAGGAGTTGGCCAAGGTGATATACAGCATGGCCCAGAGTGTCATGGAGTCCCGGAATGGCATGCAGAACACACTTGTTCAAAGAAATCTGTTTATTCACAGCACACACACAGAACCCACACACATACAGAAACTGAATGAAGCCCCTCCCACAAACACCCCGACGATAACTGCACACATCACCTATAACACAGAATTTCACACCTAGAAATAACAGAGACATAAACACAGACGGCATAACTAAAACCCTCGCGGCTGGAACTTTAACGCAAATAATCATCATTAATTACTCCATAAAAAGTGCTTACCCGTCATGCCCTGGGTCGCTACGATATGATGTAAATGACATTAAAAAACAAAATGTTGAATAAATATTATAAAATATATAATGAAAATAGTGGAGTTATGTCACTAGTGTTACCATTTAACAAAAATCTTTTATTTATAAATAAAATCACACTGTTGATATCACTCGACTTCCTCCTTCCAAAGTTCCTGAAGATCTGTGAAGAAAGGCCCAAAGCAAAGTCCACTATCTCTTTTTAGTTATCAGAAATTCTCATTTATCTTATGATGTCATACAAAGCTTTAAGTTAAAGTCACTGGTATGATTAACTACTTAATTTATTCAGTATACAATGATCGACAACATGTGGTTTGATACCTTGCAGTAGCCATTTTGTAAAATGTCACTGGTGTTACCATTAAAAATATGGTACATGCATAAATGTACAAATAACATAAAAAATCACTAAGCCATCATGAATGTGTATTCATAAAG
>JBAJNP010008897.1:0-19247 GCA_036877545.1 Yasuhikotakia modesta
TATCTGTATGTGTGTTCGGCCTCTGTGTATTTGAGCTTATGTGATGCACTCTATTTTGAGAGAGAGTTTGACAGGTGCTGTCTCTCCATCAGTGGCTGCAGGCTGCACAGCCGAGCCCAAACACACTCACTATCCTGTAAAAGTGTGAGAGATGCCAGGCCATCCCTTCCAACACTCAGCAAGCATCCAGCAACCGGCTCCAAAACTAATAAACCAGTTTCTCCATCTAACCTTGGGCAGGTCAGATATAAATGAAGAAGAGAGTGGAGGAGAGTCAATGGAAAGATGATGCATACTGTAAGGCTCCTGTATGGTTTGTTTTGCTGTTTGCTTCACCTGGTTTTGTATCTGCACAGAGACAACCAATAGTATCCCATTGCATTCACACCTGCAGTCTTGGCATGCATATGTATGCACTGGAGTTTTATCATTCTGCCCAGTCAAATTGACCCCCAATGTTTATGATAAAATGACCCAAGATTGTACCTCATCTAAATGCATCACACGATTTTGCAGTCTGTGTTCCCCGCAGCAATGTTCAATTTTTCCAACTAACGATATCTATTTGTTTTCTTTGAAGTAATGCCCATTTATTTGGTGCGAATCATTATTAACTGTTTTATAAATCATTAGAAGGTGGAAACAATATAATTAGCATGTCAATTGTGCGATGGATAAATGTCCCATTTCTTTTCCTTGCCTGATTAGCCCGCTGTTCTCATGGACCTTTACAAGCAAAATTATTGTGGAGAGGGAAGTCTGAGAGGTGCACATGATGTATTTCCCAGCATGCTTTGCAAATTTGTTTTGTTTCCTTTCATTGGCCTATAGAGAAAAAGGTTTTTTTTATCTAAACACCATTAAGGTGATTGACAGGCTGTAAATGACTATCATCAACAATAGCCCAACTAATGTGAATGAGGATGCAGTTGTCATAGCTGCTCGAGTGAATAAGCAAAATGAATATTCATTAATGTTGCTTATCAAAGTTATTTGGTGTATCTTTTAAAGTTAATTTACTTTAAAGGCTTGCAGCCTTATCTTTGTTGACGTGCCGGTCCAGTTAGGCAGTCCTGTCTTTGTTGTTGCCAATAGGAAGGTTTGGAGTTTGATCACCAGAGTCACGATTGGTTTCCAGAACTGGCAGTTTGCAGGTTGGTTGACATAGTCCTGTCCCTGTTGCCAGTGTTCACTAAAGCAACACCTGTAGGTTGTTGGAAAAAGATCATCATCATCCACTATTTCAACTTATTTTCCAGCTTGGTTTACACATCCATGTGATTTTTCTTCATAAGTCAATAAGAAGCTCCTCTGGTCTGACTGAATAATGGCCTTTGCATAATTACAGATGGGAAATAAATAACTGTTAATTATGCACTGTTGTATGTAATAGAGAGGCATACATGTGTATTTATGATGGATGGCTTTGCAGAGTTGTAATTAAAATTGGACAGGAGTGATAAATCTTGTACACCCTGATTGGAACAACAACAGTGCTTTTGATTGGCTGTCTGGATCACAGGGTGAGATAATTGCTGAACTTGTAAAAAGGTGCAAGGGAACCAACCAGAAAGCTGGAGCCATGGAGAGAGCTGACCACTGGGTTTTGTGTTTTATCTGGACCTTTTAAAATTGTTGGTCAAACAAATTAGTGGAACAGATGGACATTTTTAGATCCTGTGTTGTAGTTCAATGTTTGTTTTTTTTCTTTAGTTTGTTTTATTGTAGTTTGTGATTGTGTTTTATCTCAGAATTATCTTGAGCTCTCTGCATTCTTTTTGAATGCACTGTTCTGTTTGTAAACTCAAAAATAGGTGTACACCCTCTTAATAAAAGATATAAAAATTATACTACATTCCTGTTGGTTTCAGAATGTCTAGCTAGCTACAGTAGGTTTGTTTTTCTGTTCCTTTAGAGTGCCATCATTGTTTTGCTTGTGCATTAGAGCCATTAGTTTAAAATTGTTTTGGACCCCAAAGGACAAATTTGTATTAAACTGTAATAAGACAGGAAATATTTTATCATGTATCAACCATTCAGCAGCTAGATATGAAATTCTGAAAGGATAAAAATATGTTTTATTGCATGTCAGAGGTACACTGTAATATACAAAAGCTTTTTGTGCTGTTTTGTCATTTTCTTTTACATTATATGTGTTGTATCACAACTGTCTTCATGCTCTTTAATGGCATGGACCTGATACCATAAGCCCACTCACTTCTCAAAGACGCTTTAGAAATGCTGTAATATTAGGATTAATCCCTTATTTCTGTGCCTGAAGGACGCAGGAGATTTGTTAAAGGGTGTTGTGGTTTTGATATCCACTTTAAATCATGCAGGTGCTTTAAGTGTAAAATAATATACCTAATTTACAGTCAGATGTACAGTAGAATAACAGACTTGGTCCTCAAAGTGCTCTTTTAAACACACACACACACACACACACTGTATGTCACTCTGTATTATTTGCAGACTGACACACAGTGGGCGAGTGTGTTCTGTGCATTTAGATGCTCGGAAGAAGAGAGGCGAAGACAATAAGGTTGGCAGGATTGCGGAAGACTCGTTCATTTCTCACTGAGGAAGTGGCACACTTAGTTTAGATCCTCTCAGGGTTTTTTTCTCAAAAGAGCCCTTTTCTGTTTTATTCACAAATATCACCACCCACCATCAAAATCCCCCATTTCACCTCATCCTGGCCAATAAAAGGTGTCTTTCAGCCATCACAACTTGATTTAGAGAGCCTGATAAATGGAAGAAGAGAGGGCCTTGGATAAAATTAATTAAATACGAACCGTGAAAAATTTGCAAATGTGCTCAGAAAATTGCTTCCCCCGCAAAACGGGAACATTCTGAGTGGACAAGTCTCCCTCTTCACCCCCACCTGCAGCTGTCATAAAGCCCTCCTCTTTAAACACTGCTGAGGCGTTTGAATCGAGCTGTCTTGGTTTATTCCTCTAGCAATCACTCCTCTTATTGTTCCAGTGCCGGTACATCAGCCTGTAATGTGGGAAGGAGTTCTGACCTTGGCCCAGACTTATCACTAATTAGACCCCTTGTAATCCCACTGAGCAAGCCAACAGCACCTGCTCCTGGATAACAGGGAGGAGACGCCTGCATGAATAGCAACAGAAATTGGTTCTAGATTGTCCGCTTATCCAGCACCACGTTCCACTGCTAATCACAGCGTATGATCAGTAGCCTGAGGCTCTGTGCGAATGCCAAGCCTGTGTTTGCTCGAGCTGTGCATTATTCAGGCTTGAGGAGAAGCTAGGAAACCTGGTTGTTCATGTTGTGTGTGCTGTGTATGGTGAATTCTTGTTGTAGATACTGGCTGCCACTTTCTGACATTGACCTTGCATGTTCTTCCTTTTCTCCACATGAAGTGTTCTTGTTTGTGTAGAGAAACCTCTCAATTGTAGCTCTTTTGAGTTGTGGAACTAAATCTTAACACCTCTCACCTGTTTTTGTCATTTAGAAATAATTTGTGTGGGCATATATTTGACCTGGGGGTATGTTTAAAGGTTGTCTCAGTTATAGTGATCTTTGCATTGTGTCATATATATGACATTTAACATCATGTAGTATTTTAGTCAACTGTCAAGTGTTTTGTCCTTTTACGGTGGTAAAAAATAAAGGGTTAAGAAAACAATGCAAATAAACCATTTACTTTTTATTTATGTGTTTCAGGTGATGCAGGTGGTGAAAGAACAGATCACTCGTGCTCTCACGATCAAGCCTAACTCTCTTGATCAGTTTAAGAGTCGTTTGCAAAACCTGAGCTACACCGAGATCCTCAAACTGCGCCAGTCTGAAAGAATGAACCAGGAAGACTTCCAGTCCCGGCCCATCCTGTGAGTCACATGAGCACAACACAAAACTGGAAAATCTTCAGTTATCTGAAACATCCAGTTCTTGCAATCAGTCAATTTTGGAGCATGTCTGCTGCACCTGTGTTTCATTCATGACTGAAAACAAGCCCTTGATTGAAATGTCCACTGAAATTACTATGGCAGTAATTGCCACAAGGACATCATTGGTTCAAACTTCGTTAGTTTAAGAGGATTCTCCATTAAATAAATGAGCAGCTGCATGACTGCAGTATCATTTAAACTGGAATGTATGAGAACATTATAGTGCAGCCACAGTTCATTCAAACTGATCATGTTGACCCTTTAGGGCTCTGTTGACAATATCACTCACAATTAATGAGTTCTGTTAATGTGAAACATTGAATATGATAGCGGGAGCATGGTTTCCTGTGTGTGCCTAGCTAAAAACATATATACTAATGACTATATAAAAATAAAAAATTACATGCATTATTTAATCACAAAGACCATTATATAAAATAATGTACATTGTGTATGAATGTGTTGGGTTTATGTTTTACACGTGTGATGTTCTGATTTTTCTCCAGGGAGCTTAGGGAAAAAATCCAGCCAGAAATCATGGAGCTGATCAAACAGCAACGCCTCAATCGCTTGTGTGAGGGCACCTGCTTCAGAAAGATCAGCAGCCGAAGGAGACAGGGTACAATTCCCACACAGACATGAACATAATAAGGATGGGCTTCTCCATTTTGTGCCATATTTAACTACCTCATTCCATAATGTTTCCCAACCGTTTGATACCAACAGCCTGTGGCATTGCACCGGGTACCTTCATTCTCAGTCTTAACCTCCACTGTGTTCCTTGTTATTCTGAGACAGTTACTAAATTTAAAGGAACAAAACACTTTAAAGGAACAAAACATAGAATTTTCTCAATTTGTATGTCGACAAACTGTTAGGAATATACACACATCTAAAACATTAGCATGTCTCAGCTTTACTTAAACACACACAGAAATTTATACGCCTTATGAATATTTTTATGACAACTATTATTAAACTGACAGAATGATTTAGCAAGTGTGAAAAATAGCCTTATCCATTGCTGAGAGAGGAAAAGTACGGGGCCAATTTTAAACAAGCGCTAAGTGGTGGGAGTGTAAAGCTTACGGCACAGATTGGAGAGTTGAAGGATTGTGGAATGTAATACGGCCTTTTACGTCGACTGGCTGAAGAGGAGGCCTGTCTGCTGAGCTCTGAGGGAGGCCTTATCAGTTAGCCTGGCTAATTTAACACTCTTCACACTTCTACAGAATTATATCATTCTGAGACTAGACAACTTGTCTATCTCTTGCTATGCATCCATCTGCCTGCCTTTCTCTTTCTTGTTCGTTCTTTCTCATCTTCTTTTTTCACCCCACCCCCATCTCTTGGACTTCTTTGTGAATGTTCACACTTATCTTGGTTTATTGCCATCATTGTCTACCTTTTGTTACAAGCCTCATTTGAATGAGCATTTTTCAGTTTTTTTCAGCTCAGAATTTCTTCTGACAGTAGCTGGTTGCATTAAATACGACAGACATGGCACCATTTTGTAATTTGACTGATGTAAGACGTGTGCAATCAAATTTCATTTAGCGCCGTGACATTCAGATGTTTTGCACCCGTCTAAATCATCTTTAGAATGATTTTCCCCTCAGGAGGCACCAAACACATGAAGCCAAACTCTTCAATTTCAATATCTTTAATCTCATGATAACCCAATGTCAGATATTGGTTTTGTCAGTGCCCTTTATTCTCAGAAAGCTTTTAAGACTGCTCTTAAATGGTAGCAGAAATGCACCCGGGCCTTTTCACTGTGACAGGTGCTACAGTGACATTTGTATTCCTTATTGTTCCCCCATAGCAGAGCTCTGTCCTTATTCTTACAAAATGACTAGTCCAGTTCTTACCCTGAAAGTACTGCAGAGGTTGGCTAAGGCAACAAAATAGAATAATCACTTATGGGAAAGGTGTTTGTTGTTCTGTTTCAGAGATTTAAATAAATTGTGTCTGTATAGATTACATACATTTTTACCACTTTGCACATGTTTAATTGTGTTTAAATGGGGTTTCCAAAATAAACTTCTGGACCATATTATGGTGGTGGGTAAATTGAGAAAGTGTACCAGTCTATGAAATTGTATTGCATAGTTTTTAATACCATGTATACATTTTTGAGTGTAGGTTTGCTACAGTTAGTTTGCTATGTCATTTACTGCATAATATACAAAACAAACGTTAATCTTCATATGAAATCCTGAAATTTCAAATTGTAAAAATTTTAATTTTGTTTCCCAGATTTTCAAATATAGCATTATATTATGACTGTGGTGAAAAGAAAAAACACCTTAGAAAAATGTCTAATAGGTAAAATAATATTTACAAAAGTTATTACAATATGACAAAAACATACGTCTTCTTTTATAGTTAGTTTGTATGCATTGTTTAGTTACTTTGATGCATTTACTATGTTGTTGCAACAGTTAGCTGCCAATTTATACTGTCACTTGTTGCTTGCCGAATGTCTATTGTGTTTTTGGCTATAGAGATACAGATAGAGACAGGTTTATTCATCTGTACATTCATAACACTAGCATTCATCAGGCTGAAAATAACTTCCTTCCTCACCAGCATTGCTCTCTGTCTCGACCTGAGTGTCTGTCATCTGTTAGCATACAAACTCAGCAAAGGGCCATTGGAAGCCCCCTTCTCATGATGCACATGGCACTGAATGCATTTAAAACCATTCTGCACATATCCATTCTGACATCTCAGAATGGGCTCACAGATGGCTGTTGGCTGCAGTATCATCGCACATTCGTAGTGCTGAATAAACACCCTATTGAGCTTATTTTTTGGTAACCTAATGGTATAGAAAGCAAGCGATGATAGGACTGTTTACAGCACACTTCTTATCCCTCAGGGTGTGCATATAAGAAGGCTGTGAAGTGCCACCCTGCAGAACACTCTTCAATTCCACAGTGTTTCACTTCTGCCAGATTGCTATTCCTACCAATTAGGATTTGGATTTCAGTCGTCAGGGTCGAGCGCCAGCCGTGGCCATCTTAAGCTATACACAAGTAGTCCTGGCAGTGATAACTTCTGCCAGCTTTGCAGGATGGCACAGGAAGTGCCAAAAAGGAGTTGGAGAGACAGCTTGCGAGTCAAGGCTTTACCCAAAAGCAACTAAAAGCCACAAGCACTTTTACCCAACTGATTTAGTCTGAATACACTGTCGACAGTTGAAGATTACATTGAAAGTAGTGTTTTCATAATATCAGTGTCTGTTTCATAGTATCAGCATCATTTTTTTAGAAAACTGCATTTGTTCTTGAGATGCAATTTTATCTTTCACTCAGGGTGGGTCTGTCTTATATATAGTTTAGTGTGAGGAATGTTGTGCTAGACTGAAGTATAACTTGTTTGTACTACACTGAAAAAGACTAAATCGTAAATGCTTTGCAGATAAGTTCTGGTACTGTCGACTGTCACCCAATCATAAAGTCCTGCACTATGGGGACCTGGAGGAAAGCCCTCAGGGGGAGGTACCCCACGATTCTCTACAGGACAAACGTGAGTACCGCCTGCATTCTGACCATGATGTAGCAGTATCAATGTTATATAAATGGGATTAAGATGGCCACGCCCACAATTTTTAATCAATCATTTTTGTTCCCCCTGGCAGTTCCTGTTGCTGATATCAAAGCCGTTGTCACTGGTAAAGACTGTCCACACATGAAGGAGAAGGGAGCTCTGAAGCAGAAGGTGAGTCCTTTTGTCTGTGTTTAGTGGAGAGCAAAAATGCTCTTGAATATCAAAAGATCAAATTTTCCTTTGATGCGTTGGTGGGTGGCTTGGTGACAAAGGATGCATTAGTTATGCCTTGTAGCTGTGTGAGTAATGATATATCAGCTCACTTCAGTTTCAAAGTCACCCTTTCTTCTTGCCACAGAACAAAGCAAGCAATGTCAAATTTATACGATGACTGTAGAAAACTGACTCCCTGTTGACAAAACTGATTAAAGTTGTGGACGGGATATCGAGTCTTGCAACAGTCTGGAACTTTCTAACACAGCCAAGAGGTTGTTGGATCATCTTGGTCCTGATGTTCAGATTATACTGACATAAAAAATAATGCGCATCACCATCACTACTGCTTTAAATGACATTTTTATTACTTTAGTTTAGTTTTAGAGATGAGGTGAGATTGCTTTTAGGAGGAATTTGACTTGAGCTGCTTTCTCTTATCAAGCGTTCAAAATCTCATCTCTGAATGGAACGGCTTGAGGACACAGTGGGCAGCATGTCAAGGGTCAGCGATGGTTTTGTCTGCTCTCTTTTAAGATGTGTTTTTGTGGACATCTTTGATGGAGAGTACCTCTCATCTAATGATCTTTTAGTCTGTTTGGATGATGCGTTGGAGTTTCATAATGTTTTGTTGATTAGTTGAGCCAAACCAAACCATTTATAGATGATGTGAGGCCTGACTCTATATAGGCTGAGAAGAACAACACAAGTAATGCCTGTGGCATGCTACATATTTGGCACAAAAGAGTCTTCTGTGCTTCCTTGATAAATGAGTTGATGTTGCTTCCCCATTTAACATTCTCAGACATGTTTTTCCCAAAGGATTCCACCTTGGTGTCAATTAAAGAAGTTATTTTCTTGTAGCATTTTCGCATGCAAAACGTGAATGCTATAAAGATATACAGAATAGTTGAATATGCAGTTGCCAGCCCCAGAGCTGTCAAAAATGTTGAGATAAGCTTCACACAGCCTCAAACACAGTTTTCTGTTTATCAGAAAATCAGTAATACACCAACAGATGAAACCTGGCACAGCCACCTGAGACAGCTTGGTTTGTAGAAGTAGTTGCAAATGAACAAAACTCCTGGCTGAATATTGCTTAATTTATTTTGGGGTTATATTCTTTGCAACAAGACATATTGGCTTTGTGAGCAAAACAGATGGTATTTTAGTGGGCTGGGGCGAGTGGTGTTGGGAGTGTTGGTAAGGTTATAGACTTTTCAGTGTCCCGTACAAAGAATTGAGGTTGATTACCAGTTGCACAAGGAGTTATCTTATTTTTGGACTTGGAGTAATTTTATCTGTTTCCATCAGAATCTTTTAAACCGGTTAAGTGTTCTTGCCAAACACATTTGCCAGACACACTCTATACCTACCGTGACAGCTACCAAATATACGTGAAGTCTATATGTGTTTACTGTTTAGATTTAAGTCTCTGAAATAAAAGTATCTTGTTACATGAAGTATTGATGCACTTCCTGTTTATATCATCTCACCGCTGTCTCTTGGTACCCAGCAGGAGAGACCAATATACATACACACACACACACCAGATTGGACCATCTGCTGTTGTAATATGTTCGGAGAAGATCTGCAAAAGTCACGCAGTAGGAGGCATACAAACACAGCAGCCCCATTAGCATTTGACAGACTGTGTCAATTCTCTTTCCTTTAGGAGGTCCTGGAGCTGGCTTTCTCTGTCCTCTATGAGTCTGATGAGTATCTGAACTTCATTGCCCCTGACAAGCATGAGGTGAGCAACTGCCAAAAGCGAGCTAAAAGTGGAACTGTCAGATCTCAGTAGTGCGATTCAAACTTTGTGCATTCTCTGGTTTAATGCTGTGTCATCTGGCTGTTTTTCAGTACTGCGTGTGGACAGATGGGCTGAATGCACTGCTGGGGAAGGAGATGACCAGCGAGTTCACCCGCTCAGATATGGACACTCTCCTCAACATGGAAATGAAGCTCCGCCTCCTTGACTTGGAGAACATCCAGATCCCTGAAGTTCCTCCCCCCATCCCCAAAGAGCCGAGCAATTATGATTTTGTTTATGACTGCAATTAATCCCCCTTCACTGGACTGACTTAATTTTTATTAAATGCTTACTGGAAGTCAAACTTTCAAAAACTGTTAAAGAAAATGACTCCAAAACTTGGCTCACTAGTGCACCTCATCACAATGGATTTGCTGATCTTAATGGACTTGGCTTGAAAGGCCTATGAACCATCTGGTCTGGTTGAAGAACCATGACACACAAACTGGTCCTCAGGTCCTAAAAAACTCTAGTCCTGTCATCTCAAACATTCTTTCAAATGGTTGCATTCTTCAGACAGCCCACCTGTTCCAGCTTAAATTGCTGTTTGTCAGAAGAAATTTGTCTCATCACAAAAATCCAGGCTGTTCTGAGTGCAGGGCTCCGTGTTGAGTGTGTGGAACGTCTAGGGCACGGGTGCCCAACTCTGCTGCTGGCCATCTACCTTCCCTGCAGAGTTTAGTTTGGATTCTAGGCTTTCATATACCTGGCTGTAAATTTCAACTAAACTGCAAGACACTTTTGGTTCAGGTGTTATTACAATCTAAACTCTGCAGGAAGGTACATCAGCAGAGGCAGGGTTAGACACCACTAGTGTGTAGCAGTCACTGAAGTATGTTTCTCACTCCAACATGTGGCAGCTAACCAAAACCTCTGAAGAAAAGCTAGTGTTATCATAGTCCAAGTTTGTTCTTAATTCTCCAAGTAACCTATTCATGCCTCATATGCGGTAGACTGTTAAATTAAATAGGCAGCTTCATTAAAGAGGTTGTCCTTATTGTCTTAAACCCATACCTGCTTTGTGCATACATTGTTATCATTATCCGACTATAACACAGGCTTGTAGATATAGCCGTTTCACTCACTTCATCCGCCAGATTCACGGCAGACTGCTGTAACATTCCAAAGCAATATTGAGCTTCTGTTTTTGTAAGCTGGTACCGTAAAAACTTTGTGATATTTGTGATTGCTGCCAAGTAGTCAGTATTATACATTTTTGTGTGTTAAGGAATTTTATTTTTCAGGGCCTTCAAATTCATTTGAAATTCCATGGTTTAATTTAAGATTGTGGGTTGTAATTATTATAATCAATTTATTTCTTCCCCTCATATGTTTATTATAGGTTTAAGAACGCAACATCCTGCTGTTTACATTAAAGATTGATTCCAATTTAGTTCTCAGTTTGGATTCATGTCGATTTCAACTTTATATTATATTGTCTAACTTTATAGGATTTTATATCTTTGAGGAGTATTTTTAGTTAATATTTGTATTCAGAAGGAAGTGTCTTTCCAGTTTGCTTGTGTTTAAGTGTTTAAGGCAATGATTTATTACCCACTATCTCTATATTACCCTATCTGTAAGAACAAGTTTTTTATTCTACTTTTTCCTCAGTAGGAAAGTTATATTTTCAGTATTAGCAAAGATCCACAATATTACTACCTATTGAACAGACTGCAGTCACAGGCTCAGTTTTACTATTATATATGACGTCTCATCTTTACTTAAAAAATGAACAGTTGTGTTAAAGGTTAAACTTTGGATAGTCGGTTCTAGCCCGTAAAAAACAATGGCCCGTACGGGGATCGAACCCGCGACCTTGGCGTTATTAGCACCACGCTCTAACCAACTGAGCTAACCGGCCATGCGTCCCTGTGTTAGTACAGATGTCTACAAACGCGCAGACGTTCCTTTACTTTTAGTAAAGCAACTTTTTCCTAGGAGTTTTAGTGCAAAAGCTTTTCGAATAAATAATTCAACGATTTTGAGCTTTTATGGGTCCATATACTCCGCGTTTCTGAGTGAAGCTGCTTTGCAGAGCAGAACGTACCGAGTGATTCATGTGATACAGTTTCTGCACTCGTTCGTATTCATACACAATATTCAGTAAACAGTAAATAAAAAAATATATAAAAAATATCCAAAGGCTATTTGGACACTTTTTTAAGCTGAAGAACGGCACTGAATAGAGCACTGAGTGTCACACTGTAAATGGGTGCTTATAGCATTACACTAGTTAGTCAGCATGTATAATTTCTGAATTTATTATTGTGAATAGTTTCACGTTACCTATAGTACACAGCCATCTCCCTCATATTAGCACTGGCTTTACAATCTTTGAGTTATGACTCAAAAATACCAACCTGTTCTGTAACGTTGTTTGTAATAAGATAAGCAGAGTTTATTAAAAATGTTGAGGTCTGAAAATGAATGATTAATAGTGAGTTTCCCAGGCAGAATAGACCACAACATTAGTTTTCATTGACTCTGCTCCATCATTATTTTTTCAAAAAACACCCTTCAGTCAATACTGGGCTTTTATTTCAAAGTCTGTGGTCTTCTACACATGTAAATCAGAGGTCAGTTATCGGCTGAGGCTAGAACTGCTGGCCCACAACACTTCTCAGATCAAAGACAGACATCTCAAAGAAGGATCTGTGTGGGGAAAAGACAGATCTAACAGACTTCTTAAGATCTTTGTGGACCTTTAGTGAGTAGAAATTATTGACTGTCTCATATCTGTGGCTAGTCCACGAGAACCACAAATTCTCTTTGTACTGTTCGTCGTTTCTGTTAAAGTACTTAGTGTATTAAAATACACAGTACTCTTATATTAGTACAGACTTACATACTGACACTAATCTGAGTGCATGAATAGAAATTTGGTCTACATGGACTGAACTGAACACATATGCTGAACTGAGCATATTCCCAGGGCTGGTTTCTTCCATTCTAGTCACATGATGGCACTTGTTTTGAGATATGGTTGAATGTCTGTGGGCTTTCTGCTCTTCTGTGGTCACACAATGCAACACCATACAATACTAACAGCAGGGGCCAGAACAAAGGCCTGCTATATTTAACCTAGCAGAAATTGCAGCATCAGGCTATATACCTGTAGGCTGTGGCACGTCTTGCGGTGATTCTGATATCAGCTTAGAAATGTGTGAGAAAGATCCATCTCACAGGAGGCAAGAGCTGTGGATGTGGTCCAAAGGTTAACAAGGTTAATGATAATTACAGGTGTGGAGAAAACTTCAGGGCAGGTCCAAGTGGACTCAAGACTGTGAAATGTGCGATTTGAAAAATCAATTTAAAAGATCCTGGAGGGTCAGCAGATGTCTGTTACACACAGAATAAATCTGAGGCCCTTGAGGCTTTTAAAACAGAAGATTATTCTTTACTACGGAGAAAAGATAAAGCTGCTCTTTAAATACAGATTCTGTAGAATACATGCTTTAAATTGACATCTGGAAAGTTGGGATATACTGCCACCTACTGGTAAGAGTAAGTAAATCTGAATGTAACGCCACAGTACAGAAACATAGAAACAGTGCTCGTTTGCGTACAGTAGATAAAGCGTAGACAAATCTGCCAGTTTTATTCAGGGACTTTGGTTGCAGTGGACAAATGTTATAGTCCATGTTTGTCAAAGTTATCCATAATTATTCTGAATTGTATTTGCATTTGTTGTTCATAAGAAACTGTATATCAGCTACATACGTTGCTCTGTAAGGTCCTGGATCATATAAATGCAAAATAACGACTTTATTGTCTTGAAATAAAGCTAAATTCGTATCTAAGACAAGCTTTTATGCTCTGTCAGATTGAGGTTAGAGTCCCATTGAGGCTTTTAAACATGTGACACTATTATTATCCCGCCAGGCGGCGCTATTCATCAACACATCAACGCTGCATGAGTTGTATCGCTTGTATCGCTTCTCCACGGAAACGGAGTAAAGTTTCAGAAGTAAAATGGCCAAAGATTTACTCCGAGCATTAAAAACAAAAGGGAAATCGCTCAGTTTAAGCTCTGCAAAAATTACTTATTTGCCAAGAGATTATGGGATGTTGACATGGATTCAGGCTTTAAAGTTGAATAATAATGTTCTGTCTGGTCTGCCGGGTGAACTGCAGTGTTTACAACAGGTGAGCGCATGTTTGATAATATAATGAAATATTTTGCTTTATATAGCGTCTGAATACAAAGTTTGGCATAATTTGTTTTGTCATATTATTTAGTTTTTTATTATCTTTACGATCACAACTGAGCACAATTATAAACTGTATAATACCACAAGAAAACAAAAAGTTAAATAAGTATTTTTCTCTGGTTCATGCTTTTTCTGATTCATGGGTATTTACAGTTTACATATTTTTCAGGAAATAAATTATATTTTATTATTGTTTCATTACAGTTTAAGCATTAACTTGCTAACTGTAATTTGTCTATTTTCTGAATTGTTTCTATCGTCTTTAGCTAACAGAACTCAATGTAGGCAATAATGTTTTTGAGGAGGTTCCACCCGTCATAGCGCATCTCAGTTGCCTAAAAAAGCTTTATTTGTATGGGAACAAAATCAGCCATTTGCCACCACAAGTTTTAGGTAAGAGACTTTTTTATAACCAATATTTAAATTTATTGTTGGCTTTTCATTGGGTATGTTATTTCTTTACAGAGGGTCTTCCAAGCCTTGTACTTCTCAATCTAAACCATAACAGAATTAAAGTGATTCCTCCAGAAATTAAAAGGTGAGTTTCACTAAATCTTCACACACCGTCTTTGTATGAACACCAGGGCATCTCTTGCTTTATTTAATAGTCTCATTCATTTGCAGGCTTGTTAGTTTAGAAAGCATCAGTGTCACCAACAATCAGCTGGAACAGATTCCTGCTGAATTGGGCATGATAAAGAGTTTGACTGAGGTTAACTTTTCACATAACAAACTGACCCAAATACCACAGCAGTTATACGGTTTATCACAGCTGAGGAAGTTGTGCTTGGCCCGAAACAAGCTGACTGAACTACCAGAGGTAAAAGACTTTCATTATTGTTTTTAAGTAAACACACAAATAAAACTGTTTGTCCTTTGCACAGGGGATTCTTGGCTGGAACAATCTTAAGATCTTAGATGTTGCTGGGAATCATTTATCTGTGTTTCCTGTTGGTGTGAGTTGATTGTCAGTCACTCCAGCTATATAACTGAATATTATTTAACAAATATTTTGGCAACACAAAAGCATTTATTTATCAAATAAGGTGATTACAACTGAAAAACAAACTCCTTTTTTCTGTGTAGTTCCAGCTTCTCACGCTGGAAGAATTGTTCTTTGAGGGAAACAGTTTAGTTCCATTTACAGTGATGGAGTCCATTAAGGAGAAAGAAGTTCTTTCTTTAAAGGTAACAGGAAATGTACCTGTAATGTTGTCTTGTGTATGTTGTAGTGTACAGTACATTATTCGTGACACCACAACTGAAGGCATTTGCAATCACACTTTTAACTGTAATGGTACGTGTTAGTGGTGTTTTAATGCGTGCAGGAACTCTCAGCCAGGCTGATACTGGGGGAAAGCACACACAAATTCTCAGTGCTCTCCAGGACTGCATGTTACCCAGAGGTGCAGGACTTGCTGTCTCACTGGGGACAATGTGCCCTGTGCTCCCAGCCTTTCCTCACCACCTGGCTGGAGTGTGTGCAGTTTATAAACCTGAGGAAGGTATCAGTCAATCAATCACTTACTTRTAACTCTATAACTGTCTTTATCACTATTGTTCAGTATATACTGAACTATTGTTCAGTATATACAACCACTGGTGTTCAAACTGCAGTACATTGGTTATTTTAATAAAACAGAGATTAGCAGGGATGCATTTTAGAGACTCATAATTAAACTAATACATATTAGTATAAACTACCATAACACCATATTGAAATTTTTATTTTTGAGTCTTGTTTTTTCTTTGTCTTTGGGCAGCATATGGGACTGAAAAGCTCAGAGTTTATACCAGTGAGAGTTTCATTGTGTTCCTACGACTGCTTCAACAGAAATGATCACCAATTCTACGGGCTTGTGCGAATGTGACTAATAAATGTGTCTATTATTGTACCCAATAACTGATGATGGTAATTCTTTTTAAAAAGAATTAATATTTGATGTTTATGCAGTCAGCCAGCAGATGGCAACATTTGATCACTGGTTTTCTTTCTGGCTGTGCCATACATATCTTCTGAAGTGAATTATTCCAGTCATGTTATTGTATAAGTCTCACAATGCTGCATGACTTTAGTGAAATGTTAATCACAGCTCTGCTATGTGGAGGACTCCTGTCTTTACCATCCATTCACATCGAAGCTTATTATTGCGTCAATCAAATTAGACAGTTTATTTTAATAATCTTTAAGCATTGAGTTCTATAACAGGCTGGTGTCATACAGTAAATTCATTTATAAGTAACTGTAATGCAATCTGGAACACTCTGCCACAGGCTATACACACTTTTGCATATTTTACATTTGCATTTTTCTCTCTTTTAATCATCTACCTATAATCTGGCTTTTTTTGCCAGTGTAATTCACCACAATGAATGCATTCCATACCTACCCTCAGTCTGGGCCAATGGCATCTGTTCTAACCTGAGAGGAAACTTCATCTCTTCAAATTAATTTCTTATGCAGGTCTCCTGAGCTCAGAGCAGAGTCTACCAAGTTGGGCCTGATGAATAATGCAGCAGGTTTAATTGCAAAGCCAGAAACTAATGACTTTGGACTGGTTAACAGCAGGGGAACCATACATCTCTGCAAACTGAATGAAAAATCAGTTCAGAAAAAAGAAGGGGGAGAGAAAACGCTAATTGATGAATAATTAAAGCTCGAGCTACAGGGCATAATTGTGACATTTTGTTTCAATCAATTTAGAAGTGCGGGGAAAAGTGCACTTAGGAAACTAATGGTGACTGTGAATGTCCACTGAAAAAAAGCCACGAGATTCAGTCATTTATTATACAGCCCTCAGTCAGGCTCAGGCGTTATTCTGCAGCAGTTACCTCAATTTCCAAGCGATTGTGCACTAGGCGGCTGTTAATACACCTCAGAAGTGGTGCATATATTCTTCCTGTGAAAGGATGAGAGTGAAGATAGTGAAAACAAGATTGAGGTATTTAAATTACTTTCTTTGAGACAAAAATAAAGTAAAAGACTGGTCTTATTAAACACAGAGCAATATGTTTTAATATACCACAATATAAAATGAATATAGTTGTATTTGTAAATGTCATTTGATATGAAGCTTTTGTTTTGTTTGTTTTGTCTTTTCTATCATTGTACGTGTTGTATTGCTGTAATTCTTTGTATTGTCTTAGAAAATTATATAAAACTAAATTATTCTTGTCAGTTTGAACTGCATATTAAAATGATAAATAGAGGCTAGAGGGTTTTCGAACACCTAATTATGTTAATTTGTTTGCGTGTGTGTTAAGGATTGTATTTCGTTGTGCGTCTATCCTGAAACAGTCTGTCTTTGTGGCGGAGCCCAGTGGCAGCCATTATTCAGAGCACTGGAAACAAATGGCGCACAAGTCTTCACCATCTTAGCTGAATTGTGACTGCCTGAGGACAGCTTTGAGGCTACCAGACCAGAGTTTACCGCATGATCTGCATGGCCTTTGAGTTACAGGCAGATCACCGCTCCATTTTCCAGAGAGAGAGAGCGTCTGATAAAACATGCATTATTCCAGAGAGCAGATGTTGGGGTCCTGGAGCAGCAGGCGCGCCCCGGGCCCTGTCTGGTGTCAGCGTGTGTGTGGATGTAAGTGCCTTGCCTCTGTCAGACCACTTTGTTAAAACAGTCCAGCCCCGCCATTGTTTTGCTAACCTCGTTTCATGCAAACATGGCCGTTGGTTCGCAACCCGTTGTTGTTGAGCGTTTGTGCTGCCTGAATAGAGAGGGCGTGTTTGATTGACAGTAATAGCAACGAGAAATATCTGTCTTTGAAGAAAATATCACACAGTGGGAGAGATTCTGGAGCACTGACAGCGTTACACCTGTACACTGAACATGTATGCCATATGTTAATTAGAGAGTCTACACTGATGTAATTACTGAAAGGGAATATTGCCTATGGTGAGAGCATCTCTCTGCTACCTCATGGGGAACGTAAAGGAAGATAAAGTAGGTGTGCATAAATTTTAATTTACTGGGCTTGAAATGGGAAAAGTAATGTTGGCAAATTCACTCAGGATGATCAATTGGAAAGCCGCAGTTTTATTACATTATCCTTTGTCAGGCTGTTTAAGATGGTAAGGCCCTCGCATACAAACAAGCAATGTTTTGGATGATGTCTGATATAGATTAGATCTCTGATTGAGTTTAGTTTGATGTTACTGAGCTGTGAGTTATTGCTTCTACAAACAATGCAGATATTTCCGATAAGAGGTCGAGTTTTTTACTGCATATCTTATCCAAACAGCTGGTATTAGATGATTCCACCATTATTTCTCACATGAATTGTTTATAAGACACCACTTTTATAGGGATTTATTGTCACGCTGGACTTTGAGATCAGCCACATGCAGTTTCATTGCACCGTATTGCTTTCACAATCGCTCACAAACGCTTGTGTAGATAAATAGTGTAGGGTCTGTGTTGATAAACAGTGAACGTCCTTGAGGGGTTGGTGTGAGGATTTGACCCTGTTTAATTGCAGAAGTGTGTAGTCAGTGTAACAGAGAATTATATTTATCTGTATATGTTATAGGTCAATATTATGAAGACATATGGAACCTGATATAATGCAATATTGGCTGTTGTGAAATTCCTCTATTTCTCTATGGCTTAAATGATGCTGTTTAGTATTGTCTGAACATTTAATGCAACCCTATACTTCTGCAAACTTACCATTACATATCAGTATTTAGTATTTTAGTGGAGATGCCAAAAATACTATGACTTTTGTGGGTCGATTTAGTGATGCGACCAGACCTGCTGCCTTGTGAGTTCAAGGATTAAAATTAGCATCATTGATTGGAGATCTTGGCCTGTTTATGGGGGAAAAGCGCTACTCAATACCATGCAGTGAACAACTGTCAGGCTAAGGAGAGCGCTCTCCAATCAGGACAATCTATTGTCTCGCAGCTTATGCTGAACGAGGGATCTCCTATTGAGTTGCTGGCATGGCACCAACACATTGTCAACATGATGGTTCCGCTATCAATCTGTGCCGCTCTGCCTGTGTGCCACTAGGCGGCACTGTGTCTCTCTGCTAAACGCGCCAATAATCTGGAATAAATGTGTTTAGAATTTATAAAGCATCTATTAAGATGAGAAACACTGTATATTAAACAAAATGTCTGAAGAAGTCTAGCGATATTCCAATATGTAACCAGAAAAATATGATTCATCGGGAGTGCATGACTATGTGTCTTATAGGTTTTTAGTTTCTGTATTTTGCACTGAAAGACTTTAATTAATTGTATATGTCTGAGAGTCAAGGTTTGCAGACAGTAGCATTTTATATAATTTAATTTTTCTCCAGAACTAGATCCAAGCCAGAAATCAATGCTCAAAACAAATGGCCATCCAATTTTTCATATTCAGCACCACTTCCAGGTATATTTGGCATATTTTCTTCCATTAAAATCAAAAGAAATAATACAAACACACACACACACACACACACACACACACACACACACACACACACACACACACACACACACACACACACACACACACACACACACACACACACACA
>JBAJNP010008898.1:0-19245 GCA_036877545.1 Yasuhikotakia modesta
CTGTATACATTTGCATATATTATTATGAGCCCCACTGTCAATATATTTCTTTTTAAGATATTTTATGAATGCAATGAATTTAAAAGCACCTGTTTTATAACAGCACTGAGGAGTTGAGTATATTCTGACTGTTCAACAGAATATGTCACTTCGTCTTTGCCTTCCAGAAGCATTGAAATCTCTCTCTCCCTCTTTAACAGGTTCTCCTTCAGAACCTCCAGGCGAGCTTGCACTCCCTCTAGTGGTTCTTCTGAGTCTCTGCAGTCCTGAGGTTATTCGCACAGAGGAACATGTTGTGCTCTTAAATACAGAAAATCAGTGCTACATTACACATGACTTACATTCTTAACATACTATAACCAAGCTTAGAAGCTTGTGTTGAACATTGATTCATGTCACAACAAACCCATTTCTGTTCACTTAAAACCCAAAAAACTACAACTTGCAGGTTTAATAATATTATCTAAGAAATCTAGTGATAATCAGTATTTTTCTACCATTTCCTCTGAGGTATTTTCTAGATGTTTCTTCTCCTGAGAGGCTTCCAGCATCTCCTGGACCCTCCCCATCTCTGCCCTGGTCAAATGCAGCTCCTGCAGTGCTGTCAAAGAAGTTCACACCTCAATGTTCTCCTCAAAGATCTCCTCAGATTGTGAATCATTGTGCAAGAACATTTGGAGGAGACTGAATACCAGAGGGATCATGCATTTATATCTTGAGGACCACCAGTGGAAGATGAGATATATTGATCTTCTTTAATTCATCAATTCAGTTCCAGTGAAACCACACATTAACCTATATATTAAATATAGCCCATATTAACCTACATAACATATGGAGCTCTTACTTGATGTCTGGTGGTTATGAAGAAGATCCAGCCTGGAGGAAAATAATTCCATCATCTTGTTCTGGAAAGATTTTCATTGTTGCCTTTAAGCTACTAATTCTCATACAGTCTCTACTACATGAGATGGTCTTATGACATAATACTATGTAAACAAATGCTGATGAACTACTTGCATTACTGTAAACGTTGTATACATGCAGTGATGTTACAGTTACTGTATTTCACACCTTTTCTCTGTCCCATGCTGATAAATCTTCTAGGTTTTTTGTCTGAAGTATTTTGTGTTGCTCCTGAAGACTTTTATTGAGACTCTCCAGAGTCTGATCAGACATTAAAGGAAAAGAAAGATGATAAACAGATTACAGCATCATAAGGTAAATATTTAAAAATCATTAGATATAAATAACAATTTGTGAAGTAAATGTAAAACCAGTTCTAAATGTAAAGAGTCGTGTTCACATTTAGGTGTGACTCTGAATTAAAGCTGCAATCTGTAATTTTTTGAGGGGGTTGGAAATATTTCCTTGGAAATGTCAGTTTGTCTTCATGTAACATGCTTGTAAGCAAGTACAGTATCCTGCAAATTTATGTTTCAAACACAGATGGCGATAGAAAGGCAAATATAACAGATTAAGGATTTAGCATTAAGGATTAAATGTGACGTTTATGAGGAAATAAGATACTAACTACAAACTAATTAAAACTGATGATGTTTGTGACTCACCATCACCTTCTCCTCCCAGTATGCATATTTTCTCTCCACCTTTTCCTGGTAAATATCCAGGATTCTCTTCAAAGTGTTGAGCTTATTTTGGTAATATGTCCTCATTTTAACTATTGTTCTTTCCTACACAATCACACATGGACAGATATAAACACAAGCAAGCATTCACATACTTCATATTTAAATGTAACCGGATGCTAATCTTTGTCACCTGGTTCTCTCGTGACGCAATGAGAAAGTTCTCCTCCAGTTCCTTGATCATCTCGTGATGTCTGCTCTTCATTGCCACCATATCTTCTGTCATCTGTTGATGTGATGACAATACATGATGTAGAAAAGTACATTATTAAGATTTAATGAGATTCTATTCTACATACTAAATCTTGTGGTTTTAGCAATGCTTCGGTTCTTAGCACCTCAAGCAAAAATGGGTGTGTACTAGAACCTGCTCAGACTTGTTCTCATGAGATCATGAGAAGAAATAAATTATGGATTTTGAGGGTTCCAGGGTTTGATAACAGACTGAATGTCTAGTCATAAATAGGGTTTCCTCCCAGAAGAACCAACAATGACATCAGATGGCATGCTTGAATCTCCACCCTGTTCCCCAAAGGCAACAGAGGACGTGACAGATGCATGACTAATGAAGGAAGCCCAGCTCTGCTGCTAACAAAAAACCTTGTGTTCTCACAGTGGGTTACATGTCTGATAGCCTCTGTATTTACCTCATATTGCACCTCATAATGGTATGTATATATATATATATATACCTGGGTTATGCATAACTTGGCAGAGTCATATGGAATAAACATCTGAACATCTACTGGAGTCTGATCTTCACAATCTTCTGCTCCTGCACTCACAGGAGACACATTAAATGCAAAACAAAATATTACAACTTTTATTCATTCATTTTTACCTGTACATTTTTATCCACCGAAACCTACCTTTGCTGGTGGATTGTGGATTTCGTCGGCACGTGCCGATCCAGCGTTTGAAGGGGTTCCACTTGAGTTTACCTTTCCTCAGCCGCGAGACCTCATGGTTGGCTGGACCTTTAAATATTAACATGTTACAGTGACACTTTCTGTATCAGGCTGTGTTGTGGAGTCTAGCGCTCATTTTACATAAATGATAAAGCATTGATGTTTACTCCTCCTAGATTTGTAATAAGCTGCTTGTTGTCTTGATTCCAACAATGAAAAGCTTTTAACTTAATGGTTTACAATAAAAGGTTATTAGAGCTGAATTAGTAATTGCCTAGTGCTATTAGTGCTTTAACTATAATTGTTGCCATAGGCCTCTAAGACATATTGAAACAAATGTAATTTTAGATAGTCCAGGTTATATCCATCATAGATCATGCTGTACTTTAAAATGGGTTATTGAGTCATTGGTATTTGTTATAAGTTGTTATAATCTGTTTAAGTTGTTAAGATATACACTTTTTATAGATTGATTATTAAATGAACATCTATATGTTTCTTATAGTCATAGAAAGAAATGTAAAATAGATAAGAAAGACCAGAATCGAAAAATAAAACTGAAATGATGAAACATTAACATTTTTCTTATTTTTAGTTCTTTTATTTAATTCCATTGACAGATTTAGTGTTTGATTAAATATGCACTTTAACAAAAGTTTAGCACTAATTATGCACATTTATAAACAATTTTTAACAGTAATATCTTTATAACATTTTTATAACACTTAGTAAACAATTTTCAACAGTTTCCTTTGTACACAAAATATATTATCTGTGTTTAAAATTCAGGTTTCTGTTTAGTACTTTAAAGCAGAGATTATTTCACTTTTTGTGCAGCACAGTTTTTCTCTTCCTGTAAAACTTTCAGAAGTGGGATAAACATCATGTTGCAACGTTTGTTCCAGACTCTCTTGCTTAAAAAGAAGAAAAAACTATATAAAAACAAGACAAATGTTGTAATCTTTTTAAAGTAGGTATGCAGAGGCTAAGGTTAAAAGTTAATTTCAGCTGGTTAAGATAGTTAATAAAGTTGTACAGATTAAAACTTTAAACTAAGCTGTAGTTAATAAACAACATAATACAGTTAAGGTAACTATTAAATAAAGATTATGAAGTTTAAATGTTAGACAGTATTTAAGGGTTTAAACTATGCTAAGGTCCTGGAAGGTGACAGGATTTTAAACTTACCTCTGTTTTTATCCTGATCTAACAGTGTGTTACGGATGTTGCACGGTCTGTAACGTTTAACCTCGTCTTTCAGGTCTGGCACACTTCCTGGTAACTCCTCTGACACCGCCACCATGGGGTGGGAAAGAACCACCCGGGTGCTGCCCGCTGGCTCATCCGGCGAGGAAAGGTCTGTGTTTTCCCAGGCACCTACAAAACACCCACAACACTGTTTTAGCCTTAAATATATTTGCTGTGATAAAACACATCCTTAGGAAGGTTATGTTTTTAATAAATGTGTGTTGAATGTCAAACACAGATCATTAAAGGTGGGACAGACAATTTCAGAGAGGCTAGTAATAGCAATAAGTATAAATCCTTCCTATTATTAAAATACTTCCTATTTCACAAGGTCTAGAAAAACCCTTTGTTGCTCAAAACACTGTAAACAGTGTCTGATGACACAATAGCACATATGATGTCAGCGATGTGTTGAGAAATGAGAAGTGTGAGCTGGTGCTTCTGTGATATTTACATACGTTGTCTTGCTGCCGGGGCAACAGTGTGGTTACGTAATTTCCTGCCCATGAAGTTCAAAGACATGGACACATTTTCTGCTCCAGAATCGACGTACATGATGCCAAAGTGTTAGTATCACTGTTTGTGTTTGATAATAAAAATAAGTTTTAAATTAGTTTGTGGTTTATCTTTAATAGACATGCACCATATCCACAGGATTCCTCCACAGTATCTGCCCTCACCCTAAGCAAACACAAACTGCAATTTAACAAGGTAAATCCAATTTAAAGCTGCAACCTATAATGTTTGTCTCTCTGTCGCCACCTCTGTTTGAAACATGAAACTGCGGTTTACTTTACAATATATTAGGTATGATAAAGTCAAACCACAGCAAGCTGATTAAGAACATCTACCATACAATGATAAGAATTTAGAAATACATTAAATGCAATTAAATAAAAGTTTATACCATGTAGAAGATCCTACCTTTGAATATAAAGATACACTGCAGTAGCTTTAGATTAAAGAAACAGAATTAAGAAAATAAATCTGTACATCTTATCATTATAAGAAAATAATCTGTAATATAAAAAATTACCTTACTTCTAAGATGAGACTGGACTGCAGATATCTGTCCGAACCACGCAGTGGAGAAACTGGAAAGATGCTTGTTTATGTGAGGAACAAACTCTCAACACTTGTTAAATATTAACCTTTGTGGATGAGGTTTCAGTGAGGATTAGTTTGCCTGAATGTCCGACAGAACACGCAGACTGTCATCAGGTTTCCAGTGTGTGGGATAGAGATTGCAACTCGACACGCAACGGCCTCTTCTCCAGGACAATGCTAATAGAAACCTTTTGTGATCATGTGGCAGGTTTGTAAATGACTGTCTTCCTATAATAGATTAAACATTTTTCATGCGTTGAGAATCATGACAACCTCGTACCAAAAACCTGCTGCCTGCATCTGTCCTCACCCACTAAATATACAGCTAGGCCTATTGACAAAGTAAGGTTAATAGTTCAGTAGTTTTCTCTGTGAGAAATGACAGGTATGTAGTATTATTTCACAAGCTAACAGGTTCTTTGAATCCTTGAGAAGGTGAACAGGTTTGGTTTGCTGTCTGTAAGGCAAACCACAGACATTTTACTCCACTTCAGTTTTCTCTTGGACCACTTTAAAGAGTTAAACCACATATAAAGTGTCTTTTTAACTCAATAGCGTGTCTGAATGGTGTTCTTGTGTTCTTTTAAAAATATTTCAACAATATTGATGCCAAATGGACGGGTGTGTTGTTGACCACGCCCCCCACATGGCATATGAGTGAAGGCCACGCCCCCCGCATGGCTTATGAGTGAAGGCCACGCCCCCTGTGTGTGTGAGACTGTGAGTGTCACTAATCGGTAAAATGTGTCGTAATGTTCGGTACGAATAAAACACATTTACTCGATTAACTAAATCCAGGATGAATCTGCAATAAGGACAAACTAAAGACGTTATTGCAGATGTCTCTGGATCTCATTTACTCTTGCGCAGTTTTATTATAATTTTTATTGTTCCGGGAACTGCAAGAATGATTGACTGAATAGATGAATAGTTTCATTGTCAGAGCGATTTCACGCACACAAAGAAGCTGTATTTCAGTGCCATTGTAGAAAAGTTTACAAACGTTAATCGTACAAAAAAAAGTCACAATATGTGTTTGGGCAACGTCAGGTCAGTCCAGCTCCGCAACGTGTTGTGACAGGTCCGACAAAACAGCAGGAAACCGAACATAGACGATTACAAGCATGTTATCTCGTTGCCATCAGTTATAACGGGGAGTTGGTTAAACAACACGTTGGAGAACCTGAATTATCTTCCCGTGCTTTGCTTTTTTTACGAGCAAACATATGTTTATCATCGCTGTGTGTTACATGTCAAAATGTTTCTACTTTATATTTGCAACACAAACGTTGCGCACGTCAATGTTGGCCGATAACGCGTAAACGCTTAACGTTAAACTTTGCGTTAACTGTGTACATGCATTTATTTGTGCCTGACCGCTTCTATTGACAACTTGCCAGGTCGACACCCCAATGCAACGCAACAGTTAAAATGATGTTGCTAGGTGTGGTTCTGTGGGTATAAATACAGCTAAAGCTTTCTTCCCACTCGCTTGCTGTGCATTCAGTCTTGGTAAGTAGGAACTGAGGTTTTTCTTGACTTTTCTACACGTCGTTTAACACCAGATAGTTCTGTGATCTTGTGAAACGTTGCATGTTTTGCGAATGAAATAAAGACGCAAAACTTGCCGGGTTATGCAATTCAGTTTTGGGAGGGAAAAAACTTTGCACAGATATAGTGTCGTTTAAAAACTCCTGCAAGCTATAAACTTCCACGTTCTGGAACAGACTTTAATTTCTATTGTTTGTGATTGTTTTGTAGATGTCTTTAAGGTCATCTTCACTTTTTAATGGTGTGCTTATTGGTCATTATTTCCTTATATATGATAGTTGATGACGTGTAAAGTCTTTAAATGTACTGTTTACTATGTGGTTTTCCATATGTTTATATATGCATGTCTATATGTGTCAACCTATAGGTTTAGCTGTCGACTTCCAGGTTCCAACATGTCAATCATCTCTACTTTTCTAGAGCAGCTTGCCTATCAGGGCATGCAGGATGTGCAAGACATCACAGTACGTTTGCTTCATTGTTTTTTTCGAGCTTTGTGGAAAATCTGAGCACCACCACACTATGAGTCAGCAGCAGGAATGTTCACTCCCTGTTCTTGCCACAATCAGTCCGTAAAAGGGCTGGAGCTCCAATCTTCTGCGTTTCTTACTTAAAAAGCTGTTTGAAAATGTTAGTAAACAAACACCCTGTTCTCTTGCATTGTTCTGCGCTAAATGGGTCTGTATTGATGTTTCATACATTTATATTATTGAAATGAGTTTAATCCGTCTCTCTCATGTCTTTTAGGAGGGGCAGGGGACAGTGAAACCTTATGCTCAGTTCAATGCCGCCACAGACGCAGCCGTCCTGGACAAAGCCATAAAGGCTAAAGGTTAGATGCATTTGATATATACATTGTAGTGTATGTAAAGTATACATGTTGTGACTTCTGAATATATCTTTTAAGCTCTACTGATGACATCTCGTATTATTTTGTTGTTTCAGGTGTGGATGAGGCCACAATCATTAGCACGCTAGTCCACAGAACCAATGCCCAGCGCCAGCAAATTAAGGCTACCTATCAGCAAGCCACTGGCAAGGTTAGTGCAAACTTTCGTTGGACCGTCAACTGGAATCTCACCGCCTCCTCGCTTACCTAAATAATCTCATCCCTCTTTTGTGTAGCCTCTTGATGTGGCCCTAAAAGCCGCCCTTAAGGGTGAGCTGGAAGATGTAGTTCTGGGTCTCCTGATGCCTCCTGCCCAATATGATGCATTCCTCCTTAAAAATGCCATGAAGGTAACAAGACTTTGTGTTCACAGAGTGCCACGTTTTGTTTGATCATAAGGGTGGATATTTTGCTAAGACAACTAACAGATCAGACATTCTATACTAGACATCTGTACATTGTATACAGTAAAAAGTGTTAGAAGTTGCCCAATTTTTTCTCTGCAGGGTTTGGGCACAGATGAGGAAACACTTGTTGAGATTTTGGCCTCCAGGACCAATAAAGAGATTGCAAATCTTAAACAGGCTTACAAACAAGGTACATTGTAAAACTAATTATCAGCCACTTATCCTGTGGTGACAAGTTCAGTATAATTATTGTATTAAAACTTATGTTTGACTTGCGGTGATAGACCATAAAAAAGATTTGGAGACCGAAATCAAGTCTGAGACCAGTGGAGACTTCAGGAATGCTCTTCTTTCTCTCTGCAAGGTTAGAAAAACACCCACTCATTTAAATGAAGTGTTTCTCAATGTTTTCTCCTCTCAGAGCTTCATGCTTGAGATGTTTATCTTATCTGGAACATCTGATTCTATTAAGAGTCACTACTTTCTATAGTTCTCCATAGCATGAATTTGGGCGTGTCTGATTGCTACCGCAGATACTTCTGCAGTGCAGAAATCCTGTTCTACTGCATCTAAAAAAGAGAACTAAAACAAGTTTTCACTTTTCTTCACAGGGTACCAGAAGTGAAACCCGTACTGTGCAAGATGACTTGGTTGACAAAGATGCCAGGGTAACTAAGTGTGTGTTTTGTGTGTGTGTGGTAAATTGTTGGTTTGTCATGGCTTTTGTGTGTGTTTTGTATGCGTGTGTGTGTTTTGTGTGTGTGTGGTAAATTGTTGGTTAGTCATGGCTTTTGTGTGTGTTTTGTATGTGTGTGTTTTGTGTGTGTTTTGTGTGTGTGTATGTGTGTGGTTAATTGTTGGTTTGTCATGTCTCTTGACCCTTCATTCTTTCTCTAGGCCCTTTACGAGGCAGGAGAGAAAAGAAAGGGCACAGACTGCTCAGTGTTCATCGATATCCTCACTTCAAGGAGCGCCCCTCACCTGAGGCAAGGTATGATTTACCTCATGACTCCCTTATCAGGATGGGTTGTGCATATTCTGCTATAATATTGTAATAGTCTGCAGTTCTTATCTGTGAAGTGGATGTGACATTACATATCATTTGTTCTGCTTTTTTAGTTTTTAATCAGTACTCCAAGTACAGTAAAGTGGATGTTGCAAAAGCCATTGATCTGGAGCTAAAAGGTGACATTGAGAACTGCCTGATTGCTGTTGGTAAGACGCGTTTAGCAAGTTTACACCCCCATTTTTCTGTACAGGCTGGTTCTTAGACAAGTTTTCCTGTACACGCCCCTTGCTTGTCATTGGTTGAACAAACACAATGACCCACCAAACTTCATGCTATTAATTAGTGGGTTAATAATGCAACGTAGGGCTAGTCAATAATGCTACGCTGGACTGGTCGATAATTTGATGACAATTTACAGAAAAATTAACCTTTAAATGGCATACTTACAGTTGTTTCTGCATATTAAACTGAGTGGATTTTAATTAAATTTATATTTACATATATGTAAATTTATGCCAAATATTTTAGACCTTGGTGGACAGATCTTAATTTTCTTTGGTTCATATGTTACAAGATAAGCGTATTATTGTACAACAATGCTCTGAGCTGAAGGAATGCATTTAATTTCCTGGAATTGTTTGGTCACTGTTTTTTTTTTTTTTAAGTGAAATGTGCTGGAAACAAACCTCAATACTTTGCTGAAAGACTTAACCTGGCAATGAAGGCAAGTGTAACTTTTGTTTTTCTTCACTGAATGTTTAGCATATGGTAGAAATTTTCGTTAAGCATAGGTACCTATGTCTGCTGATGTCTAAAATCTCGTTCTGGATCAATTAGAAAGGAACTCTGAATGAAAACTTACTGACTGTAGCAATGTTTTATGACCTCTTTTCGCAGGGTTCAGGTTACAAGGGCAAGATTTTGACCAGAATTTTGGTGAGCCGCTCTGAGATTGACCTGTCCAAAATCAAGCAAGAGTATCAGAAGAAGTTCGGCAAATCCCTCTACCAAGATATCCAGGTAAGTGAGGGAAACAGTTTTATAAATGTTATTAAAAGAAAAATATAAATGGTGCTTTCATCATTCAGTACATACAGTACTATGAAATACGTTGTCAAAACATTAACATGCAGTGTCATAGATTAATTTTTTTTCTAGCCCTGTTCTTGAACAAATGATCAGACTACTAAAACTGTCTTGTTTGTTTTTAGGATGACACCAAAGGAGACTATGAGACGATCCTGCTGGCCTTGTGTGGCAATTAGTCAGCGCCAATAAAGAGTGGATACAGATGACTATTACCCATTAGTATACACAACATTATATACCACATGTAAACATCTGTAATACAATGAAAAACATTTTTGTTAAATAAAAAATATCTAAAGGTGTGTGTTTGTGTGTGTGTACTATAATGACTTTTGCAAAGTTTTACAATGTTATAATGGTTACCAACAAACTTTAAAACTTACAGTGTTCCTGGAAAACTAAACACAGGGTGTGTTTTGTGAATAGAGTGGTAAGTGTAAAAGGTGTGTTTATTTCATTTCCTGCCAGACACACATCAGTCACACCAGTTTGACACAGTCTGTGTTTAGTTAATAACATTCATTACATTCAGTAACATTTTCAAAGGTGGGCCGTCACTTTTGCCATCAAACTGAATCGTAAAACTGCTGCAATGTTTCCAAACCAGCTTGTGAAGCTGCCATCGTTTCATCAAACTTGCATCATCACATTTCACACGTCTGGCCTTGCAGAGAAAGCACAATTTCAAACCCATTTACAAATGCCTTTTCCTTGTTGTTAAAGTGACATTACCTTGATGAATAAAGAAAAAACTTATAATAGGGGTTACTATGAAAACATAGCACCAATACTTATAGTTGCAAAACACAAACCGAAACAATATATATTAACATTACCACTACAAAGGGGGTTATAATGTTTCTAAGCTTAAATCTCGTATTTAAATCGGTTTTAATAATAACTGTGTATGTATATGAAATATTGCATTAATGTGTATAAGTCCAGCCCTGAAGGGTCACATGCTGGTTGCTGATTGGCTGCCTGGGCGTGTGACGTCAACGGCTCCCGCGGAAGTGCTGAGGATGGGAAAATAGAGGTTATGCTGCATCGAGCACAGCGGGTGAAGGAGACATTTATCTGTAAATAATACAATAATACAGTAATATATTTACAGTACACCGATAAATTGTGTCATGCGTATGTCATGTGTCATGTATGTTATTATATATTATTAATTCCTAAATGAAATCGTAGTCAGGTAGCGCATATGGTTTGGCTGTATAGACTGAGCGCAGTAACGATTTATATACACAGATTTTATATTAACGCATAGCAGCAGTTTGCTGAATATTTTGTAGTTATTATATATTGTAATATTACATATACTAGTCAAGACGGAGTAAAATTTCGCAGCGTTATATACGAACGCATGAATGAATGAAATGTGCAATGAATTGTTTCGTCAACCACTAAACGCCGTTTCCTTGTTGTATATAGAAATGTGTTCCTCATTTTTATTGCATCAAGCCAATGTTTCTTGTGTTATTCCAGAGCACAACCATGAGCTGAGGCTCCCCGCGCCTGTCTGTCTCAATGATGAACGACAAGCTGGTGTTCCTGGGTCTCCTGTACTTCATCCAGGGTATTCCGTACGGCCTGCAGTCATCCCTGCTCCCGGTGTACCTGCGAGGTGCCGGCCACTCCCTCACCCGCATCAGCCTTACCAAAATCCTCTATTTCCCCTGGGTACTCAAGGTTCTCTGGGCTCCTCTGGTGGACCGTACCGGCACCAAGCGCTGCTGGCTGGTGGGCACCGTAGCCGGCTTGGCCCTTACCTGTCTGGTCAGCGCTACCCTTGCGCCTGATGTTCAGTACATGGGTGTGGCGGGCTCCTTGCTTGCCATGAATGTGCTGGCATCGGTGCAGGACATTGCGGCGGATGGAGCGGCTGTGCGGCTCCTGAGGGGGCAGGGTGAAGTGGGCCTGGGGAACATGGTTCAGGTGGTGGGCTACAAGGCTGGGTCAGTGTTTGCTGGAGGAGGGCTTCTGGCTGTGATTGATGTTGCAGGCTGGGGCTGGATGTTCGCTCTGCTGGCGTGTGTGTACGGTGGCGTTGCTCTGTTCGTGTGGGGAGCCCCGGTGTTGGATGGAGAGCCGGCACGGGGGCCGGCAGAAGGACGGAGGGGGTCGAGGGACTCGATGCAGCCCTGGAAGGTTTGGAGGAAACTCCTGTCTGTGCCAGGAACACCGTGGACGGTATTCTACGTCCTCACTTACAAGCTAGGTAAGATGTTTGATATCCAACTGTTTCAAAGCTGCAATCTGTAACTATTTTATTTCATTACAAATGAACACTGTTGAGCAAGTACAATAACAAACAAACTGTCAGTGACAAAACCATCATCTTATCCTGATTCACAACTGTAGTTTATAATAAAGATATAATGTGAGCTGCTGGGTCCAGTTTCTAGGGAATTGTCAGTTTCATTTGACTTCAATATTTGTAATAAGTTTAAAGTGTGTAAAGTAACCTGTAATTTCATATTTCAAACAGAGGTGGCGGCAGGGTTGTTTCAATGATTTGTGAGATGCTTTTGTGAGATTATATCATTTTTAGAAACGTTAAGAAACGTTCAACTAAAGGTACACGGTCAGATCCAGGTGATGTGTTGTTTTGCCACAAGATGGCAGTCTTGCCCTTTTCAAGACTTACTGCCCCCTTCTACGGAAGCACTGTAAAACATCACCTCATATCCCATTGGCTCATTAAGTTGGTCAGATAAACGTCACTAAAATAAATATTTACATATAAAATACTTTGGCTCTATAAAATACTTTTTTACATTTATAACTTTAACTTTTTACCTATATAACTTTAATATCAAGATTCAAGTTCAGAATTTAGACATGAATTCTCAGCTAATGAATCACTTTCAATGATCTGGATGTGGTGTTTGGCACCGGAAGGGGATTATGTAGGGATTAGAGTCTCTTTGTGTCTGTGGCGTTTTCATTACAAAACTGAAATCAGAAATATGAGCGCCGCTGTTCAAAAAGTGTTTGTGTTTCTTCAATTTTGTGTAATGCTTTTTATAGAAAATGGATCTTTGCACTGTGTGTTTGTGTGTGTGTGTCTCTGGCATATATGTGCATATAAACGTACAGAGAGAGAGAGAGATAGCACCATAATCGGATGAGTTCCAGCAGACCAAAACAGACAGAAGTATTGACAACTCCCCCTTAATCTCTTTTCTCCCCCGATCATCATCATAATCCTTATTAAACAGCACTTCAGACAACACTAACTGCTTTACTAATACACCAACATCATTCAGTTACATGTGTTTCCCTAAATTGTCAATAAGACAATAAAACAACTATTAGCACACAGCAACTTTGTTTCAGGATTTGTTTTTTTTGTATTTTTTTTGACACCACCTTTGACCATGTTAACTCCTTAAACACAAGATAAGAGTAACTTGCCTCCGTTTAGAAACTTGAAGAGTTTCTAAACAAATCATTTAAATACATGTTAATTTTTCATTTCAATGTATAAATTAAAGTATGCAAATAGTTTTGAAGAGTAATGTGTAATGTTGGTGTTACCATTTTCATAATAACTATACATTATCAGGTGTCTTTCTGTAACTTTAGTAAGAACATTTATTTAAATGTATATATACTTATATTACATAAATTTACATTTATGTAGACTAATGTTAAGTGTAGTAGAAGAACCAATCAGACGTGTCCGTTCACAGTTGTGCCGTTCCAGTACTTCTATTGCATCACAGGTTATTAAAGTGTGTTGTATACGGCTTCCCTCAGCCCAAGCGTTCATAAAGGGTAACAGAGGAGGGAGGGGTCACAGATCAGAGTCTGGTCCAGCGTTAGAGGGTGAGGGGGTTGGTGTTAAGGCCAGACGTGGAGCTTCCCTGGGAAGAGTCCAGGTGGAGGGGGGATGTTGGGGGTTAAAGCTGGGTGGAATGGGAAAAGAAAGCTACTTTTGCTCTGTCTGTCTGTATCGATCTCTCACTGTATGTATCTAACACACACACACACACATAAGCGTATATACATTTATATAGCCCATGCCGCCCTCTCTTTATCCGCACAGCAGGGGTAAGGAAAAGGAGGGGCTTATGGGACGATTGCGGGGTGACGCGAGCAGGAGGCAAATATTTTCCAGAGGGAACGCCGAGGACCGCAGGGGGGATGAATTAATGAACACCCACCACATGGTCATCCATGAGAGAGAGAGAGTGAAAGAGAGAGAGAGAGACAGGCAGTGAGTTGGTGGGGTGCGGAGGGGCGTAAGGTATGATGAGAGAGCAGAAGACTAGAAAGAAAATACAGGAATGTTTGTGATGTCTTTTTAGCTGACCTAAATTTTTCCCTCCATTGTATAGACCATTGTGTGACCCGGGTGTGAACGGTGAGAAGTTCTGAGTTCGGTTTAAGATACGTGAGCTTACATCACATACTTTGAATAGGATGCTTCTCGGTTCAGTCCGTAGCGCCGTATCGTCACTCATGTTCATATAACTAACTGTGCAAGTGATAGTTCTGGATTCTTTTGTTTTGTCCAAACAATTATGTCATTGTGTCCCAGGACATAAAGGGAAGAACTTAGACCTTTCCGTGTTCAAACCTCACAGGTCCTTAGAGACTTACGAGTTTGTTGTTGGTGTTTGTAGAGGAGCCTTTACAATGGAGTGATGTGAGCAGCTCAAATACACACAGATGCAGATACACACGGCACAGTGACCTACAGGACCTGGGAGGGGCAGCGGTACCGTATATTTGCCCATAGCTACAGGCAGAAAAGAATCAGGCTGTTCCCAGGCTGAAGACTCTGGGGAGTTCGAGACGCACAGAAGCGCTGGTTTTAGTCAGCACCTAACACCGTTGTAAACTTTTTCATTGTTATCCAGTCGTTTCAGTGTTTTCGGTGGTCGTCTTGAGGATTTATATATTAAAAAATAAGCAGAATATTAAAGGAATTAAATGAATATTTAAAAAAAATTAAGAAGACAAATAAACCTTTAAAACGATTCCAGATTCCAAAAATGAAACATTTTCTGTCATTTACTCACCCTCATTTCATTCCATAACTATATGAGTTTTTTTCTTCTGTGAAGCACAAAAGATATTTTGTGAAACGTCTCAGTGATTTTGTGTTCATACAATGAAAGTCAGTGGGTGCCACCGTTATTTGGTTACCAACACAGTTCAAAATATCTTCTTTTGTGTTCCTCAGAAGCAAAAAAGCCATGCAGGTTTGAAATAACACCCTTTTAGACCAATTACTTAACAGATTTGTAACAAAAAAAAGTGCATTTCTCTTTCAGGGAAACTCTGTTTCCAGCATGTTAACGGTTTGCTAATGTGTTGTTGTTCCTGTAGCTCAGTTGGTAGAGGATTGTGTTAGCAGCGCAGAGTTTGTGGTTTCTGCTAAAGATGTACCTTTCATTCACTGTAAGTTGCTTTGGGTAGCAGCATCTGTCAAATACATAGTGTAGCTGTTTAATCACTGCCACAATTACAAAGCATTTCTCACCTATTTGCTGTTTGTAATGTTTACTTCTCATTCTAAATCTGTTGTTTTTGTGTATTTTCTCTGTTCCCCATTAACTATTGCTACTAACAGAGGTGAACAATCTCATCTCTCTCTCTCTCTCTCTCTCTCACTTTCTCACCCCTCTCTCCCATCTCCTCCCCATGTCTCTCTCTCCTTCTCTCTCTGTCTCTCACTCGCTCTCACTCTCTCTGCTTTTTTCCACTTTGTGCTTTTTTGTGGATGTCTAATGAAATCCCTTGTGAAATGGACAATTGTTGCTTTGAGATTATTTATAGACATAAATAAGCAGCCTTGTTGTTTGTTTTCAATCCGCGTGTAAAAATAATTAGTTTGAGACGGCATAGGAGAAACACAGAGCAGAATCTTGCAGCACATGTCCAGACGGCACATGACTGATGATCTACAGCATCTTCAGGCATTACACTATAAACACTTTTATTTTACTGCGTTCCCTTGCACATATTTTACAACATTTTTACTACAATATTTTTACAGAATATTTTTTAAACTGTATTTTTACAGTATAACACATTTTTACTAAACATGTTTAAATATTAACTAATAAATAATATGTACATGTCTACTAAATTGCTTAATATTCTAATAAAGTGTAAATCAATGGTTCTAATTGCATTATTTTTGTTTTTACGATTACTTTACTGTTCATACTATTTACATAAATTATAGTTACTTATGTAGTACTTTATTTAGTGTTTGACTCCGGACTGACTTCTTTCTTAACATATACTGAACTGTGGTACATTTGATGCGATTTCTCATATACTGTATTTCGTTGTACACAGCCATGCCTTTAACATAAGGGACGTGGGCTAGATTTTCAGCAAATTGATTTTCTTGACAAGGTCAGTAGAGCAACAAGTAGGTGGAATGGTGAATATGTTATATGCGTGCGTCCCTGTAAAATATAATGTGCAAAGCTTGTTTATAACGTTCCTGATCTGCTGAATGCGAAAAATTTAAAGTTTCGTTATTCGTTGTTTCCGCCACATTACAGACTTACCCTTACAAATCCAGCTCCACTGTCAAACCCGATCGCACACAAAGAAAGCAACGTCAAAGCTTCACGTGGCGCTGTCAGCGACCGTAGCGAAACTCTGGCGGAAACGTCTGATTTTTGATTTGATTTTCTGTTTTTGTTTCTCACCGGTTTCATCTCGGGGACCCGGAAGCTTAGGATCTGTTTGACGGCGGTCTCAGAGCTGTCAGTCAGCGGGCCGTCTCGCTGTTGAACTGAAGGCAGACTCCATAAATAATGACAGTGGCGTTAAATAATACACTGCGGCGGGTTACCGGCGCCTCTGCGCGCCCGCTATCGCAGGACTCCGCAACTACGGTGTAACAGGAATGTTTTCTCTGACAGCTTTTGTTTTTGTCACGTTTGTCTGAATTTAAGTGACAAACTGACTGCAAGGCAATCCAGACACTGATCCTTTGAGGAGCACAAACTTGTGCTCACGTTATCGCTTTATTTCTCTATGCTGGGATAACAAGTAGACTGTTTTATTTTTGGAGTTTGATCTGTAGATGGTATCAGGAGTTTAACTCCATCAGACAAGTTTTGAAAAGGGTCTGATGCAATCTGAGTGCATGATACGGTAGTGGTGGCTGGTACCAAATGCTTGTCGGGCGTAGCAACAGTAACTAGAGGAGGGTCTTTGGCAAAGGTCAATCCTTGGTTTTCATTTTAACTGTAAAGTACAAAGTTCTCAAGAAGCACAAGTGTTTTAAGTGTGTGTGTTTTGTGTGTGTTTTTTTGTGTGTGTTTTTTTGTGTGTTTGTGTTTTGTGTGTGTTTTTGTTTTGTGTGTGTCTTTGTTTTGTGTGTGTGTGTGTGTTTTTGTGTGTGTGTGTGCGCATGCTCTTATGTAATTTTATTTCCTGTACAGGTGAACAAGGGGCCATCACAATGTTTCCACTTTTCCTGTTGGACCACCACATGACAGCCAGAGAGCTAGGGGTGTGGAATGGGATGGTTGCCATGGCATTCTCCATCTGCGGCTCTTCAATTGGAGGTTTCTTACTCTCTCAGTACAGGTGGGACATGTGTGTGTATTTTATTGTGTAATAAAATAATGGTGAAATCAACTCTGTCGTAGCTGCAACACGATTTCTAGCCAAGTCACGTTTTGCCACTAACGTTGAAGAAACAGGGCTGGAAGACTTCGTTCTTTGATATTCTTCTTACACCTTTCTCTAAGCCTCATCACCCCCCCCCCCTTTATCGCTTGCTTTCATACACCATCTCTCTGTGAAAGAAACACAGCTCTTTCTTTTTTCTCACAGTTTTCTCACTCTATCTCTTCGCCCATCTCAGTCGCAGGCGTGAGATAAAGGAGTAAGGAAAAGACAGAGAGCGTGTGTTTGAGAGAGATAGAAAGAGATGTGTGTGTGTACATGTGTGTATACACATGCACACGTATATACATACACACTGCTCATCTGAGACCAGTTTTGCGCTTGTGTTGTATATATTTATCTTGTTTAAACTGTTCCAGGACAAGTCACACAGTCAAATATTTCTCTTAAGCGTTATCGACACAAAGGCCCACACAAATATAAGTGTGCTTAAATTATCTAAAGCTTAAGGGCAGATATCCAGTCATGTATTAGGGGTTCTGAATGAAAAGATATACTTTACATTAGACTGTGTGCTATTGCCACGAGGCTGGTCGCTTTCCATTATTAAAACATGCATTTCACACCACTGCAGAATGCATTACATTAGCCTCTGCACTTTATCAAGGTTAGGAAGGCATTGGTGTGTACTTTTAAAATGATGTCACTCTGGTCTATAAATAACCTGTGAGTAAGGTAACTCTTATCACACTGTCCCTGAGAGAATGTAAACTTGGTCTTAGCCAATGATGTGTTGCGAACAAAGCTTAAAATGGCTACCCATGTTTATAATCCTTTATGACTGTCTCATATAATCCCAGTGACATGCTGCAGTAGTTTAAGTCTATGATATGTGCAGTCAACGATTGTTCCCTAATCGTTTTAATCTTTCATACGGTGGCCAAATTATTATATGATGGAGATTAATTTATATTTAATCTGGAATATTACATTTGTATTTTAATGTAGTGTCATATCTTTCCTGTTAATACACACCGTTTGCTACATGTTAAAATGTTTGTTACGTGTGAAGCGTGACTTTCTCCCTTGTTAGCTTAACATGCTGAGTAAACATATATAAGTTAAATGTTGTTTGAGTTTCCTGAAAGAGTAAACACTGTGGTAGCTGTTTGTTAAACACATTTCAACTACTCCAACTCAACCAGTGGTTTGAGTTTAGGGCGGGGCTTCCTGTGTGGCTGACCAATGGCAGATGGGGCAAGTGTTTCAGAAAACCTGTTTGAAAACAGTTATTGTTTTTACAATTCTGTTTGGCAACGTTGAAAGTGAAAGCAGCAAAGTTTCTCTCGTTTCTTGCTCTCTTAACCACTCTGTCTCTCTCTCTCTCTCTCTCTTTCTCTCTCTTTCTCTCTCTGTCTGTGCTAAAGGCAGTGTTAGTGAATGGGGAGGAATGTAAAGTTTCACACGCAGGGGGCTCAACACAGTCGTGCATTCAGCCCTTGCTTCCCACAGATTGGGTTTCTGCCGTTGTCTGTTCAGGGCCACTAAAAGCTAATTTGGACACTTATCCCAGCCCCATCTGAAACGCTTGAGTGACCAAAAACTGACCCCTATACACTGATCGCCATCAGCAATCTGAGAGTACCAATCTTATCAGGCCTAACTGCTCGTGTGATACGCCTGTTTTAGCCTCGCCTTCCATCTCGCACCCTTCTCTCTCTCTCTCTCTCTCTCTCTCTCTCTCTCTCTCTCTCTCTCTCTCTCTCTCTCT
>JBAJNP010008899.1:0-19241 GCA_036877545.1 Yasuhikotakia modesta
CAGCTTCAAACGTTCACAGGTGTCTGTCTAATAACTAATCCATTACACTCAGAGTAAAAGGCATAATGGAAGAAGCACTCTGGACTGGATCCAGACCACCTCACCGCCACTCTTGCCAAGCCACCTCTGAGCAGTCCATGCAAGAGTGAAACTCAGTTTGCAACATGTTGCAAACCAGTTGTAGACTGTCTTTATCCTTATGCTGAACCCCATGTTGATGGATGTGTACTTTTCAATTTTCATTTTGAAAGATGTCATGTATTGGCTAACAAGTTACAAGATTTATCTGATATTGTCAGATGTAAACAGGCATAACTCTTTTACTTGTTTTTTTTCAGTGTCTCATGGATTTTTTCTGTTTGCAAATTTGTAAAGTTCAGAATGAATCAGAGAGGAAACAAGCCAGTATTTTGCAGAGGAGTTTTTGTAAACCTTTATGATCCAAAGTCTGTGGTATTATATAATCCGTCCTCAGACTGCAGTTCACACATGCCCACAAATGAAAAGCGCATTTGGCACATGCTGCCAGCAACACTGATCCTGATGACTAACTCTGCTGCTATGTTATTGATGTACTCAAGGCATTTACTCTAACTATAACCACTCTTGGAGAAGTACAGTCTCCTGTCATGGTGAATTAACCTCATGTTCTATCAGATGCACAAGCTTATGGGGACGGCAATGTTTCCTTGAAAGAATTAAAGATTGAAATAAGAGAACACACATATAGTTGGAATCAAAGAGTGGTAAACTCTACCCCCTACTTTCCTTCCCCAAGCAAACATAACATGCATGTTTCTTTCTCTAAAAGAAAAAAGTAACAGATAAAGGAAACGTTTGTGGGCATGTGTTTGCATGAACCGAACGGCATGTTCTCTCATATATAAAGACGACTGTATCTAAAAACACTTCATACTTTTAAAACTTGAAACTAAACTTTGGCCACAAAGGTTATTAGTGTGTTTAAAATAGGTTAAAGAGGGGTGTGTTTCAAAGTCATAGCACACATTAAAAATTTAACACACATATCATTAAACTGCATAACTGAAAGTCTATTGTGCTCCATCTATGATAGCGAGATAGAATGGATAAAAGATAGCTCAGACTCAGCATGACACATGCCTCCAGTATGCGAACACCATCTTTTAACAATTATTCCAGGGTCTCCATGCTGTGTGCACTCTTCAAGGGGAAAAAAGCAGAGGAGCAGAAGGTGGACAAGATACTTCAGACATTTCCTAGCTGACTCTGAATGCAGAAGACAGCAGGTTGGCATGCATGCTGGCATAGCTTGGGAAAGCACTCAAAAGCTACACCTTCAGAGAAGAGTTGGCACACAACCGTGTTTAGCACACAAAAGACACGATCAAAGGCCGCCACAGCACCCCTGGCCCACTTTTATCTGCTTTGCCACACCTGACATGAAGCAATCACAGGGGGCAATTCTTTCACATAAGCGCCTCTGCTTCACTGCAGCTGAAGTTCTACTTTTTCTCTTTCTGAATGACTCAAGCATGGACATACCTTCGCTAATCAGAGATTAACCTCTGTTGGATAGTTCACAAGGCTTTTCTGCAAATCAACACCAGGTCTTATAAGCAACGGGTATTTGAAGCAGAATAAGACGTACCTCGGCATTGTGATTCAATTTTAGTCACCATGAAACTTTAATCCTTAAAATCTGATGCAATTTTCTCAGAAATCATTTAAATCATTTTTCTCATCTCTCCTATTATTGCACCAAGATATAAACATGTAAAGTTATTCTCAGGCAACTGTGCTATACACATACATACACACACATTAATATATGCCAGCCCCGTTTTATGCTGGATGTTTAAGGGATAAATGTTATGTGATATTAGATTATTGCAAAAAAGTGGATAATAAACTAGTTGTTTCAGTGCTTTTTTCCGATGATGATCTGAACATATTGTTAACTAGGATCAGGTAACACTCATATAGGTAACAAATATAATTCAGAGAGTTAAAAACAACCACAGCCCAATTCTATATTAATAACATAAAATTCTTTTTACAGTGTGGCACAGGATGGGAATAGATGTACAAAGTACCTCAGTGGTCACCCTAAATTGTGAAACAGCAATAAAAATGCATTTTGGGAAACTGTAACAAGTCCCCAGGGCCTGTCAAAAAATGAAAGCAGAAAAAAGTAAGGAGCAAAAGCAATGTAACTGCTTTTCTGCCGTACAGCGTTGAACGTATGACTTGTATTGTTTCAATCAATCCCAATTTAATAGACAGCAACCCAGACTGAACCTTTGGGGACTCATGAAGGCTGACAGATAAGAATTTACTGCTATCATTCAGAGTACCATCAAAGACTGCGGCAGCACCCAGCGCTTTCGATCTGACATAAGGGAACAGCTCTGGTGACGAGCACATACTCTTACGGGCTGTGGTACGAAAACAAAGCCAAAAATGGTGCCATGCACAAGCGACCTGTAACAATCAGACCTAAACCAGTCAGATCCAGACTTCCAACATTCAGACCTATATAGTATGCGATAGTTTTATATACTATATAGTTACTATATAGTATATAGTTCTATATAGTTATAGAACTATATAGTTCTATATAGTTTTGGCATTGTAAATATGTAAATATGTTTGTAAAACCCTATATGGCATTTCTATAAGGACAACACGTTTGTATAGGCTTGTTGGTGCATGTTTCAAAGTGTTGTTGTCTATATTCTTTTTATGGAAATGCAAGGAACAGCTGTCAGGGGGAATTAGGGTCTCCCAAAGGAAAACTTTTTAGATGATACATTCCAGAATATTTAGCACAGTGGCTGAGTAAACACACAGTATAGACCAATAATTAGTTGCACTTGCTAAAGGCAAGCGTTACTTTTATTATTGTTACAGATACACATGATACCTCGAGTGACATGGTCTAAGCAAACATGTAAAAACAGACCTACATCGAAGAAGCATCTGGGCCATATCATACAACCAAGATGCCACAGAGAGTTAACGATGGGGCATTTTTGACTAGGCAACACCTAGCAACCACCCACAACACCCTAGCAACATAGAAACATGATAACCCCCACTCAAAACACCCTAGTAACTGTATAGAAGCCTATATCACTAGCACTTGCTGTTTCCATTTAGTCAAGCTTTTTTTCTGTTTAAAGGAAACAATTGATTTCTGTTAAAGGATAACTGTATTTATATAATAACTGCTGCAGTTTTAAGTTCCTGTAAGAAAGTGCAAAGATAAGTTATCCTGATTTTATTACTTATTTTTATGGAAGTGGTAGTAAAATAGTCAAAGTTCATTATAATCTATACTTTAAAACAAAATGTTTTCATAGTAGGTTTTCATTTAAAATCATCCAAGAGAACAGAAAAGTTCTAAGACTTTCTAAATGAAGAATCAGAAATATTTTTTGCTTTAATATTTAATATGTACCTATTCAGTGCCTGAATTCATTCCCATCTGCCCATAGATGAAAAGACTTGATATGATAACCAACATCATTAATCTCAAAGTTAGCACAGGGCACATTATAAGCCTTAAGTGATGATAGTATCTGTTTGTTGTTGTGGTAGTTTAAAGCAACAGTAAGAGCAAGAGGTTTTTACATGAATCAAATTAGTGTCATTGCTTATAAACCCAGAAGCTCACTTTGAATACTGAACCCTGTCCAATACATAAAGCCACGTTTCTTAAAAACAGGAAATGCTTTCTGTGGTGGTGGAACCATTTAGATCTCTCTTGGATCTCTTTAATGCCCAACAGTGATCAATATTCCTTTAAAAACAAATGGACAACTCAAATGGGCTTAAATGGCCCTTTTTGCCAATTATATAGTCTGGGCAGATTTATATCCTTTGCTTGCATATACATTTGGTTGTAACTTTTGAATAGTAACAAAATGCTGAGCCTCTTTTCCATTACAGAAACAATTTTTGCCCTTTTTCATCTCTGAGTTAAAATGAAGGAAACATTTGATACCAATTATGAAGTCAGCCACATTTTACAATGGAAAGACAGAATAAGTTTGGAAGTTGTATAATCATGTCTTGTTTTGCAGAGTTTTTTCAGGCTTAAGCAAATGAATAGCACCGGCCTCAATTGTTAGTAACTTAAGCAGATTATTGCGCATAAACGCTATGGTACCTTGGCAAACACTGAAGGATTTCACGATTTCAGCAAGATTTCGAGGGATTGCGTGTAAAATGCATTTCTTTGGAAATCCTGAGCTTAAAGTTTAGCGATATCGAAGATGCAGGCACATCTTGCTATATTGCGTTGAAATACGGAATGCAGAGAGTCTGTTCAATCGCAGATAAGACGCTGCACCCAAACAAGGTCTGATCCAATGAGAGCCGGTAAGAGAGAGCAAGCAACTGTAAACAAACTCTTCTGTTGAACAGATGTGAGGTTTCTCCCCTTGTACTACACAGTTGCCTGGAGTCAAAGGCATGCATGCTTCACCAAATGCAAAACACTCATTTAGGGTACTTTTCAGCATTGCTGGGATTCCTGTGGCGCATTCAACATGTTAAGGCCAATCAGAAAACAAGGCGCAGAGGGACGGTAGTAAACAAAACAAGCAGGAGGCCTGATTTTGCTGGAATAAGAAATGCAAACGCAATGGATCGTTAAAAACATAGGTATATGAATAAAAACTGTTCTAGCTGATATATCTTTATATAGTGGTTGGAATGCACACAGAAGAGTCTGCTGGTGCGCGTCTGCTGTGGCGTCAGAGTATAAGTGGATTTAAATGATTGTATCAGACCTTCAACCAACTCCTGTCCTTGACATGAACCAGAACTTTTCTGAAGCTTTGGGATTTTACGTAACTCTTGACAACCACCAAACACAGACCCTGTTCACAACTGGTACTAAGATGTGTTTTGGTCAGGATAACAAGTGGATGAAAGAGATACATTCCTGTTTACACCTGGTGATTTAATGCCAGTTTTAATCTCTTCTTTGCCCACTTTTGACCTCTTCTTTGCTGATTACTTTAAGGTGAGGGTTAATGGGCGGATCCATCTGCTTTCATCAAAGTTGATGCACACTAATATTATAGGGTTTTTCAGATATTTCAGAGCAATTGATGAAATTAGCCCAGAAAAAAAAGACAAAGGAGAAAGAGTAGGAGAGCACCTTTGTTTTTTTGTCATGTTTTAAAATAATCTTTTAAAATGTTAAATTAAGTCTGACACGCACACTTTCCAACACACCCTCAATGATTTTGAATTAGGTCAATAGGCAGAGAGTAGGTGGTCTTTTGTGGCTGTTTAAACACATTTGACCATGTGAACATCTGCACCACGAATGCAATCTGGTCAAAAGTATTTTCAGCTAACTTTAGTTGTGGTCAAAAGTGGAAAAGATCAAAACATTTTAAACAATCTGCACTTATTCATTTGGCAGACACTTCTATCCAAAGTGATTTCAAGGTGTTTATTTTTTTATCAGTTCTTGCATTTCCTGGGATTGAACCCACAACCTTTGCACTGCTAACGCAATGCTCTACCAGTTGAGCTACAGGAACACCTGTAGAGATCAAGTCTGTGTTTGAAGTTCCTTCTTGTGTTAAACAGATAACATAAACAGTTGCAAGGGCCAGACATATTACACATTCAGTTTATGTGGTCTGAAACTTTCAGCCTTGTTTCAAAATGTGCACAGCCCTAGTTCAAACCTTTGACCTTGCTATCACCAGCACCCCGTTTCAAGTGCAGCATGTCAAGGTTAACATTGTCAACACTTAACCTCAGACTGTCAAAGGTGAACGATGAAAGCCCTATAGCTGAGACGTCACTCACTGTAAAACTATGTAAATGCTGTGAAGGATTAGTTCAGTTCAGACATGTATGCAGCAGACAAATCACAGCCAAAGATGGAATTCTTTATTAAAACCTAAATTAAAGATCTGTTTCTAGATTGGTAATTAATGAGCTACAAAATCATTCTTCCGTCGTGCCACATCCTGTTTTGAAATGTCACAACAAATGTCTTTCTATTAGAAGGCAAACGACACATATTGAGTAAATAGCTGTCTTACATAATGCCTGAAAACAAGGTATAGATAATGATCACACACTTAACTGATTTATTGGGTTGTCCAACACGTTGCCTGTTAAGATATTTACATAGCAAACAAATAAGCCATAGCACTTGAAAGTGCTCCTGATTGTTTTGTTGCTCCCACAGTGGTGGAAAAATAAGATTAAGATATCTGTCAATATGATCCATTATCTTGCAGGTATTTAACTTAACAGTTGTTCCTGATCTTTTTTACGTGCTTGCATAGCACAGAACACCCCAAGTTGAGTTTTACAGAGTATCTGATTTCCGATTTGAATCAGACATGGTAGCTTCATGATAAATGTTGTTTTTTTCCCCTTTAAATAAACATATGAACATGATGGATTATGTTCCACGTCTACAGAAGAAAAAACAGTCCATAGTAAGTTGAAAGCACATTATTTCTTACATTTGGAATGGTTTGATTTAACCATGTGTGTCGTAACCTGGGGGCTGGTAGGGGGTGTGCAGTGGTCTCTGCCGTTCTCAGTGGTTAAGACATGCTGCTATCTGAAGAAGGCTGTCATGTTAAGACCCCTAATCAAATAACTTTAAAGCCTCAGGCATGGGAGTTTTCAAATGCTGGATGGGTCCAATATGTGGAGTCACGCAGGTCAAGACTGATCACATTGACTCATCATGAAGGAGAAATGAGGCTCTTTTGGTGTCTAGTTGTCTTGTGGTTTTAAGACTAGTTGTCTTGTGGTTTTTGATTTTTTGGATTTGTACCATTGCTAATGAGCAAGATGTTATCACTGTTGTTAATACCCAGCATTAAGTATTAAACCTACACAGTGTTTAAAACACTGCTTATGCTATGACCATGTACTCACTGACAGAAGACACAAACTAATCAGGGGACACAACTAAGACCTGTACACAATTACACAAACCAATCAGAACGTGACATGTAGAACAAAGGAACCAGTAAGAACAGGACAAAAAAGGGAACTATATAGACCATGACAAGAACTTCAAAAAAACAACTTAAGAATTATAGACCTGAGAACAAAACAGATAACATACAGAACCCCTTAGTTAAGGGTGGCTCCTGATGCCCAAAACACTGTAATATAGTTAAAGGGTTGGATGTCCTGGGTGGGCCAGGACTTTGGTTCTGCCTTTACAGGTGATTACGGAGGAGCAAAAGTGAGCATTGGGCAGTCAGAGCTGGCTGAGTTAGTTATTAAAGGACTAGCTAACACAATGCTTATTTATTTGGCAGACACTTTTTTCCATAGCAACTTGCAGCAAATGCAACGCATGCTTTTTTTTATCATTACTTGTGTTCCCTGGGATCAACACAATACTCTACCAGGAACTACACAGGAACACTTCAAACCCTCTAAGCCCTTCAACACAGCGAAAAGAAATTTGAAAGAAATAAATTTCAAATTAAGAAAATGTCACTTTAATTTAGTGTGTGGGAACTATTGTTTCTTCATTTGCATAAGGTCAACTTTATCATTTGTCTTTAGTGAGTCTGCTGCACTAGCAGGCGAGCACCTTAAAGCATTACTCTCACTAGATCTGATCAAATCAAAACAGAGCAGAAACTGATTTCTTATCTCTTAAGATGTTGCATTCCCCTTTTTCCACGGAGCAGAGAGAGAGCATTACGAATCATTTGATTACTTTTGCCTCAAATGGATACCGAACAGTACATCTCTTACCCCAGGAGTCCTGCACTGCACATAAAAATCAAATTAAATCCTGCAGTTTCTGTATTTTAAAATAATTAACTGAGTTAAATGCTGTTATTGTTGTGCAATGGGACTAAATGGAACATTAAAAGTTTTTATAACTATTATTATTTTAAGACCCAAGACAATGTGGTCTTATTGTGCACTTTGACGCATGAACTGTTGCAATTTTGTGTAAACAAGCTACAATTTTGTGTAACGTTGCAGTGATATACAATAACCTGTATTGAGGACAATGACAAATAAGAACGCCCGAGAGGAAATAAGAAACCTTTTTAAAATCTATCAATATATACATACTTTTATGTAAAAAATGTAAAAATATTTTTTATTTAATTAATATTAATAGTCAAGTTAAAGTGATGACATCTTTGCATTATTTTTATATATTTTTATTCATAAGATACATGAGGATATTTTTAAAAATAAAAACATTTAAAATACAACATTAATTACTGGTAACCAGTTGAAGACCTCAAGAAGCTGGATTATAAAATGCTAAATGTATGATTTTGCGAATTCTTGACAAAGGGTGACTACAAAGAAGATGCTAAAATACCATAATTCTCATATAGACCATGTAGTGGTTGCCATTAAGATGTAAAGAGACTTTCAACCAGCATAACACAACATTTGTTTCACCTACCCTGCAAGAATCATACTGACTTTCACACATAGTCATGAAGGTCTAAATGTGTCTTAACATAATTAAAAATGAACAATTCTATTCTTCAGCAAAGCTGTAAGGCAAAGGCAGTTAAGCAGATGTTGGTCATCTCACCAGCAGCTGATCACAGGAAGACATTTTGGACCACAGGCAGCAGTGATTCGTATGTGTCTAACCGCCATAGTACATATGGTGCCACTATGGCAGGGCAGAGCATGGCCAGCTGTTACTTTCTGCAACATGTAAATTGATTTAACTGTCATGTGTTGGTTATGTGATTATGGGTTGGTTATGGGATTCTGTCAAAACAACATCATGATGGTGGACCAGACTGATAAAGTCATGTGATGAGTGGTTCCCTGAACATCCCTTTGTAATAACCTTTTGTTAATATCACCTCAATGGCCCTTGCAATAATCACATTCTGAAGTGGCATGAAATGCTGCAACACTCCATAACTGGGCTTGTGGCCACAGAATGATGCAATTAACTCCTATTGAGTTTCATTATCATGGAGAGCTCTCAGCTAACATGCGGTTCAAGTGTATAATTGTCATATTAGATTCAATGCCTCTGAGAGATCAAATAGAGTTTCAATCAAGTTGTCTGGGGTGGCTTTGGGCAGACACAGATGTGACACGGATCTGGTTGGTTTTGTTGTTGCATGTCTTGTTAACCACAAGGAATCTGTTACATCTGTTTGCTTTAATCTTGCTGTTTCGTCTCAGGTGGGAGTGATGGGTATGAAGACATCATCTTTTGAGACTGATTTGGAAACACTGCGCTGTTTGTTACTGTTGGCTTTTGAAGATGAGAACGCCCCAGCATATGTTCAAAAGCTCTGGTGCGACACCCGGCAATACAATACAGAGTTCCGTGTTGTTTTTTTTGTATCAGTATCACTCTGACACTCTAGCATCACTCAAACCTTCCTGTTAGCTCATCTAGTAGAGCATTGTGTTAACACTGCAAAGGTTGTCGGTTTGATCCCAGTGGAAAGCAAGTCCTGATAAAAAATGTGTACCTTGAATTCACTGTAAGTTGCTTTGGATAAGAGCGTCTGCCAAATGAATGATGTAAAAAATTATGCATTGCATGTCTCTCCCAACACACTGCTCTGCATATCCATTTATCTGAGGCCACTATGGAACCCAAGCTAGCACTGTGTGGAATAAACATTTTTTAAGTAGTGAAAAGGGTATGGAAATGTTTGTACCCTATGTACAGTATATAACAGATGTTGTTTTTTACCAAAACAGAAACTTATTTGAACAACGTCGCAGCTTATCCCCCTGCAACGCTTTAGAAACCTCATTATCACATCCAACCTGGTACTGCATATGTTGTCGTCAAACAGTCTCTGTGTAGGCCACTTTTTTCAAAGTAAAGTGATTACCATTAACAACCATAATACTACAGTTTACACATATTTTTTTTTTCATAAATGTGTGCTATATTGTCAAGTTAGATTAATGTATATGATTAACATAAATTCGTATATACTACCAACACAACCAATTACAAGAAAAATAAACATTCTACATTTGTTGCAATATGGTGTAGTTGTGTTTATGTTATTAAAATATGCAAAATTACTTAAGTTTCAAGGCTACTTCTTGACTTCTACCAGGTATTTCTGCAAATGCTTTATTTCAATACATTATATTTTAAACTGAGCGCACCATTACCTAACCAAAATCCTACGTTGTGAAATGTGAAAACATTGTGTTTTTGTTTGGAAAGGCAAAAACAAATATGTATGAAAATAGCAAATAAAGCCTGAGCATTTATAGAAAACCTCTGGTGCTTGCATTGCTTTAAGAGCAACTTGTTAAAAATGGCTTTTAGTTCTCCTGTTCCTATTCCCTTGTGTTGCAACATAAAAGAGGGCATTGATTTGTGCCCTGTTTTGCCCTTGGGAGGCAGAGTTTGACAGATGGGGAAAAACATGAGGAGATGGGGGGTAATAAGGAGAAGTTTTTCTTCAGTGAAACGTGCTTAGAAATGCATACTCTTCTGAGCCACAGCAGAAGAAGCTTATATTATCTCAAACTTTAAAAAACAAGATGAACAGAATTGCATCAATGGTACAATGTTCTCCAGATACTCTGTTTAGCCACAGATACCATCCTGGAAAGCCACAGTCCATAGAAAGCCGGATTTGTGAGGTCTACAGAAATTGCTATTGCTTCGATGCAGCGGTTATTTGCATAAAATTGAACTTCCACAGCATCATCAACGGTGGCTGTTGCTCATCTTGATGGAAACGTCAACTCTCATTGAAAATAAATGACTGAACCACTGTGAACACCCCTTTAGAGTTGCATATGTCCATTAGTCTCCTGATGGCACCTCAGAGAACCTCAGTGATCTTCTGATTGCTTGAAGATTGACTAGCTGACAGAACTTGCATCAGTCACATACTGTTCTCTTGATACTCCACTAAGCCAGGAGAGACCTTCAAAGGAACCGTTAGAAATGTGCATGTAGGAAAGATCAGGAACAGGCAAGTTATTTGGCATCATTCAACCTTCTCATGCATATTCAATATGCTGTTAAACGCCTTGAGTGATCTTCTCTACGTGCCCTCAGATGGGTAGGCAAGTGTCTTTAATGTTCCCTTAGACCGTTCTAAGATTTCACTACAAGTTACTTTGTTTTGAAATGAGGGAAAAGGCAAAGCAGGGTGGGGAATCTTGATTTTTGATTGCAAACTTGGCAAATCTGAGCTCAGCTTGTGACATTGTTGAGGTCTCTTTTGAAACTCTAATGGAGACATTTTTGAGATTTATGTTATGTTAATTTATCTTTGGAAAAACATCTGAGACACAGGAGACATAACAGAGGTTTCCATTTGCTCTCCATTTAATCTCATTGCTGTCATGGAGAAATAATTGCAATAATAAAGATATCTTATCTGTGATTTTTCTTTTTTATGGGTGTGCTCTGATTTACAATTTTTGCTTGGCAGACAAAAATGAGCAAATAAATCTGTCAACATGCAATGAGGAGTGAACAAAATATTATATTGTTCTGGTCCTGAGGTTTTTTTTATATTTTGACCATCCAGCAATGTACTAGCAACCAGTCAACCAGTCAAAACACTTTAGCAACCTGACAGAAATGATCTGGCAATCACCCAACTCTAGGATACTTGTGGCAAGTGTTGCAAAGACTAGATCCACTCAATTTATCTTTAGAAAATGAAAAAAATAAGAGTTTTGTTCTGTTCTTTTATAATGCCCTTGTAAAAACAGGTTTTATTGTTCTATTTCACCCTTTGCTACTCGTTCATATTTTTCACTAGCAACTAGTTTGGGGGCACTCTGACGTTTGTGCAGGATTACAAAGCAAGCAAGAACTGGCCTACCTTCCTGCTGGAGAAGTACAATTGTTGACCCAGGTTAAGTTGTACTTTGAGAGTACAACTTAGTACCCCCCTTGCGTACTATGCTTTTATTATGTGTTTTACTGTAAATGAATTTTCATTTTCTGTTCATTTAGCACATGAGAAGAGAGAAGAGACTGTTTGTGGTAATCGACAGCCAAAAATATATTTAAAAACATTCACCTTTAATAACATGTTGATCATTAATTTTACTCAGAACTTCTTTAGGTAATAAACTCAGTAAAGGGTGAACGATTCTTTCAAAATCACATTCATTTCTGTACACACGCTTAAGGGAGAGCTAGAGAATGATAGAATTTGTCTTCTACAGCTGTTTGTCTAATCTCTGTGAGCCAGATCCCTGCATGTCTCCAAATTGTCACTCTCTGCCTTTCCTTCTAACATCTGCCGAGACCTTTGAGAGGTGAAAGAGAAACTAATGCAATCAGTTGCTCATTTTCTACCATACAGATGGATGGAGAGACTCCAGCAGAGTCAGGAACTTTATAAAGCTTCACATATGTGCTGTGTGATACTGACCACACAATACATGACTAATTGTAAATGTTTTATCCCAAGCAGTTCTGGATGCAAAATGTCTTAAAGTGGAATATGTTACTATTGAAAAAGAAAAATAATTGAATAGGTCAAGTGGAATGTACAGTGTACTTCACACTTTTGAGTGCCAAAAGGTAATTTTAAACAAACCTTTAACCCTAAATATTTACACTTTTTGTGTAACTCACCCAGCCCCATTTGTGCTGCAGACCTGAGGTGATATTAGAAATGATTTGATAATTTGAGGCATTATCTATTGCATATTATAGGACAGATAATAAGGTAAATGACATGTAGTCATGAGATTGGTAGGATGTCTTATAAGGGTTATAGGGAAATAGTGATAGTAATACTTGGGTATACAAGCGCAAGTTAGAGCTTGTACAAACCAATCATTTTCTTTCTGCTTCATAACAATACTTCGATGATGCAACCATGGTGGAAGCTTATTTCCTGTCAGCAGCTCCTTGCTGGGCACTTCCATTACGTCTTCAAACAAGAGGCCAAACATTTGCTCTGGTTTCCTCCAATATGTGTAATCCAATAGGGATCGTCACCCTGTTGGAAGTTTAAGGAAACAGATGTGTTAAGATAATAGAGATGTTGACCCGATCCTGCTGAGGAACCTCCGCCCAAACTCATCTTTGTCTTCCCAGCTGTTTTGGCCAGGAACAGTTACTTCTGTCTTCACTGCAAGATGGTTAAAGTGCAACCAATAGGCATTTAAATCAGTTATGTTTATTTGGATGTGTCATTCTATTCTCAAAGTTCTCCAGGAAAGGAGTGTGTGATGACATGTGAGAGTGATTGAAGGCATGTGAGATAATTCTGAACAGTCCGGCTGCTTAAGTAAAACAAACAAACAAACATAGAGGCAGACACACAAACACATTCCACAAGGTGATTGTTAGTTTACAAACTGTCCCAGACAACATAAGTGGGGCCTGTAAACTGCAAAAATCAATGCAGGAGGAATCTAGTTTTAGTAGGAGAAACTAGTGTATTTTAGATTTTATGTGCACCGAATATATTACAGGCATGATTGTTATTTCAATATATTTTATTCTTGGTTCATTTCATGAATAATAATTTGTGTGCATAATTTATATTATATATTACACAGCATACAATAGAAACCATCTAGTAACACACTAGCAACCACATAGCATTACCCCAGCAACCACCCACAACATCCTGGGAATTGTGATGACAAACTCACATTTGTTTGACTTAAGCTTATAGCTTATTTGATATTTTAGCATCACATCCATGAAGACCTTGTTTTCAGAAGGTATATGAAGGTCAAGATTGTAAGGTTAGCAGACCTGTATGACATCTTCAAAGTAAGAACATCACAGGAAAGTGAATGAGTCAGGAGACCCCCCAGCACTCATAATTAGAATATATTTCATGTGCTGTGCTGCTTGCCAGCCTGTCACTGCCGTCACATCCCATGGTGTTTCACTACCATTTAGTTGATTTACTTTTAGCAGGCTAACTCAGTTATACTGAATGATGAATAGATGAATATGCACTGTTAGCACTTCTGGTGAATAGGTTTAACCATGGCGAAAATTCACAAATGGTTCCCTGGGCGCATAGATGGTTAAAGTGCAACCAATTATATTTAATTTATAATATTTAATAATTGGTGAAATATTACATAAAACACAGGAAAGTGCTGCTAAATGTTTGAAATGCTATTGTAAATGAAGTAAAACAAAGTATATTAAAACAAAGTATATTAATACTTACATTTCTAAAATTGTGAAATTGTGTTCTGAGTTGTGTTTTAGAAACTGTATGTAAATGTGTCTGTCCAGATACTTCAATAGTTTGTACAAATATTTATACTCAATTCACTTTTTGTTAAGCTAGCACACTTAAAGAAACTAGCCCCTAAAAATTGTTATTGTTTAGGTTAAAAAGCTTTTTTGTTATAAGCAGTTGTGTTACACAAAAGAAAAAATTACCTTGGTTATGTTTTGTTGGTTTACAACTATATAAATAAAGTTTGTCCCTATAACATAATATCTGTTACTTTACATGTGTGGAGGCTTGAAGCTTTTGTCCTGAACAAATCATTTCCCATCCTCATGTCCTGCTCTTGAGTCTATCAGGTTCTGCTGCTCTTATCTTTCCCTGAGTCTCTCATCTGGGAAAGTGTAAGTAAAAGAGAAAGTGCAGAGTTGTAACAAGACAAGAAGCCAATCAAAGGACAGAGCTCTGCTGGATCTGACAGTAGAGGAACATCAGGAGGTGATAACAGCCTTTGAACCTCTGCCTCCTGAAGGCCCCGGCTTGGCTCTAGTTTGGCCTTGCTTTGATACCAGCGTCAGAGAGCCAGAACCTTGCACATCTATCACGGCAGCTGGAGACACTCATGCATGTACAGACTGATACTGGTCTCAGACCTGAGATAATAAATGAACATCAATTAGAAGTAAGAGTGATGCCATGAGCCAAAGTCAACCAAGACATTTTTGGACTGGTAAGTAATATTTTCTGATAATATTCATTGATTAAAATAAAAGGACATACAGTGTATCACTATTACTGTTTGTACACTATACAGAGGTTAGAGCTTGTTCAAAATGCCAAATACTAAGTATGTATAAATGTGTGTTTGTGTTTCTTAAATACCCATATACTGTAGGCAGATAAAAAAAACAAGCTTCTCTTCAATTGGACCCATAGGTAACCATTTAGCAATCATACAAACACATTAATACATAGATGCATAGAAATGCCCTGACAACCACAGACTAGGAACTAGCTGTATGATAGTTATATGAAACTTATGTTTTTATATGTTTTTTCCTTACTAGTTAAAAGTCACAACATGTACTTAAAGTTTATAAGTTTAATTAATATATTTTAATATCATTTTATATTTAAAAATACATAAGCTATTCATCTGTTATGCATTACATAATGTTAATCACTTTTTAATTAAGGTTATTAAAGCTTTACTGAAATAAATATGTTACAGATTGAACCTGCTGAGCATGTCTGATTTTTGATCTCTTAAATTACTTCTGGTTTGTAATTGTAACTGTTTAGAACTTATTGAGCTGCCTACCTAGACAATTTTTGGATGTTCCAAAAATCAAGCAAATTCCATAATGCATTGCGAATAAATTTTTATAAACTGCGAATAAACTTCATTCTGATTCCAGATTCCAGTTTATAAAAGCCACTTAAAATGTGCAACTTTACCGGATGTGAAACCAGCTCTCAGTTACATACTTGTGCAGTGTTGTTAGCAGTATATATCAGATGTCAAAATGTTAACTTTTAAGTTGTTATTAAAATGGTTTAAAAAGGATAACATTGATAATGTTTTTGTAACTTAATAGAAATGTTTGGGAACCGTTTTTACAACCCAAAAATGTTAGCTAAGAAGAAGCGAGGAGTTGAGGGTCCAGTTTGCTTCATATGAGAAACACTTTAATTGGTGCATGAAGTAGCTGCTTGTGTAGAGAACAGGCAGCTGATTAGGTTTTGAAACAGATTATGTGGCTTTATGTGCCACACAGATGGTGACTTTCTCTGAAGACCTCAGTTTAAACCCTGTCCTACATAACAGGGAACATTTTCTAAAAGTTCTACTAAAGTTATTAAAATTGTTTTTGCAGTTACATTTGTAGAACACTATTTTAATGTATATATCATGCAGAATTTTGTTCTTAGGTTGTTAGTGGAACATTTTAAAAAATATTATACTCAAGCAATAGTGTTAATACAATGTCTAATTGAATAATTTGTCACAGTTTAAGCAGAATATAATTTTAAAATATAACAAATTATTATTTGATAGGTATGAAATTCAATAGTATACACAGAGCCATGACAAAGTAAAGCCAAAGAATCTGTGCCATTCCAGTAACCTGCCCATACACGCCTACACAGACACCCACTCAAAAAACAGGTCCAAAAAAATTGTTTACTATGTCATATCTGTCAGACCAGGCTGCTCTGTCTTGCTCTGTAACACACTAGAGCTGTAGAAACAGGTGAGAAAGGTTACAGGTGCAGCAGGTATAAATCACCCTAAGGGGGAACACTGAGAATGTTATTCATGGGAAAAAAAAGAGAGCAAAAATGTACCTGAACATAATCGGGCTCTGTACTGCAGCCGTGCAGAGAACAAGTCTGCATATGAGCAAGGCATGCAAACAAAGAGATATGCATTTGCAAGTGCAATCTTGCTATATAAGAAGAGCATCTATAATTGCATCGTCTCCCATAAAAAGGGAGGGGAAAATAACCTAAGGGCTATTTCTGGAAATATTGCAACACTGTCAGAGAAAATTAAACAAATGGGATTTTGTCTGGTTGAGCACACTTGTGCTCGAAAAGTGTTAAGTCAAGCAACCCCAACAGCCCCACCCCTAAACCTGTGGTGTTTTGGGGTGTTAAGAATACATTTGCAGCTTGCCGTGTGTTCTATCTGTGAGAGGCAGGATGAGAGAGCTGCAAAGACAGCAAAAGATAAAACAGTGTCTATAGCAAGAGGCTGTCACTTGATATGTTTGCCAGTTAAGAACTAGAACACACAATTATACAGATTCTTATACTCATTGAATGTATGACTAATTATTGTATTGGCTAATTATATATGTGAGAGAAGAGATCACATTGTGTGAAACATTGAGGCAAACAAATACTTTGTGACAGAAAAAAATGCCACTGGTGCTAAAATGTTTACAGATAATCCGTAATTCATTAAATATAATTCTGAAAAATGATAATGTGCCAATTTAAATATTAATAGTATCTAATATTAAAATGAGAAACAATGATTAAAAAATGGTTTTGCTTTATTGTTTCTATAAAAAATCATAAGGGGCTCACATGTGGCTCCTCAATATCCCAAAAATAAACGGTCTGATTTAACTACCATGCAGGTGGATAGTATAACTATGTACTCAAATGCCACTCTTAAGTGGTACAATTGTTTATGAAATTTACTTGTAAATTAGACAACAGTCAACTTACAAAAAAGGTTCAAATGTGAGAGCAAGAAAAAAGAGAGATGTAGAAATTTGGCAAACATTTCATAAAACTATAGTAGAAATGCACGCGTGGGAGGGCTGATAGAAAATGCTCTTTGATGCTTCCGAGCGCTGATGGCCATGAAGGGCAGGCAAAAAGTGGAGACATGGAATACAGCTGAATTTTTTCCAAGTGGGGAGATTTTCTGCTTACTGAACACTTTGGCTGAACATGTTTGTAAGATGTGAAGTGCAGTGTAATCGCCTGGGCCCCAAAACTCCTTCTGCCCACACTTTTATTTGAAACGGAGATGAAAAGAATGTTCCAGACTCAGATTTGAAGGTTTATTTTCAATTACTGAGGCGCTGATAAGCAAGAGCTTTTTTTTATCACATGTGAGAGGGAGAACGGTTGCAAAGTTCAAATAAATCAGGTTCCTCTATTGGTGTTTCTAGTTAATCCTTTCTTCAGCCTGTGGGCGAATTAGATTTTTCAAGTAACAGAAGTTCCCAGGAAGCGTTATTGTCCTGCTGAGCAGAATGCAGGTTAATGGGAAATTTAATGGGCTTTCAAGAGTTTAAAACAAAGAAATTCTGTCTTTGCTGTTGTATAACTGTTTACCCTGGCTTGCCATCACACTTATTTGGAGCCGCTTACATGAGCGGTTGATTGATTTCACTCTAAAGATAAGTAAGAATGGCATAAACTGAACTTTTAACTGTAATGTAATGTGCTGTGATAGATAGGCAAAGGTCAACATCTTGACAACCCTAACTTACTATACTTGTTTGGAGTGTAGAATTAATTTTAACCAGTAACGTGTCTAAGGTGAATTAGTGGATGAGATGACCCGTCACTTGAAGGGTTTCTGGTACTTTTGTGTAATACAGCACCCATCCATTTTAGAAAGCATCTCAAAAGGGTCCTTAATATCAAGTACCATTTGGTCAAGCAGTAATCACAAGCAGTAAAAGCTAGGCATGTGTGGCACAGTATCTGTGCAGAATTTTACTTTTGCATTTAAGGCTGAAGTTACTGATGAGATTAGGCCCACATTTTATATTTACATTTTTCCATTTGGTAGATGCTTTAATCCAAAGCAATTTACAGTGAATTCAAGGTATACATTTTTATTATCAGTAAGAAAAACGTCTCAGGTTACGTATGTAACCCTGGTTCCCTGAAGGGAACGAGACGCTGCGTTGAAACGCTATGGGAACACCATCAGCTTTTATGCACTCTGATACAGGTGTCTAATCACAAATTAGGGGACGTGTCGTCACAGGCGGGGTGACGGCATGACCAAGAGACTATAAAACGCACATGCCAAACGCCGCAGGCGGGCGGAACTGAGGTATGGCAGGAAACGCAGCGTCTCGTTCCCTTCAGGGAACCAGGGTTACATACGTAACCTGAGATGTTCCCTTTCAGGAACTCGAGTTGCGTCGAAACACTATGGGAACGAGATGCCCACTATCCATACTGAAGTGACCCCCCTGCCCTCTGTGTTAGATTGCACGAGTTAGGGCAAGAGGACCAAAGAGCCAAGAGTGGCTCGAGTATCAAGGCCATAATGCCTAATGAAAGTTAAGGGAGTGGACCATCTCGCAGCGTCACACATCCTGAATTGGGACACCTGCATAGAAGGCCTTGGAGGCTGCCATACCCTGAGTAGAATGTGCCCTGGTCCCCTTAGGAGGGGGGGGTACCAGAGGACTCATAAGCGATGCGAATCGCATCGGAAATCCAATGACTTAGAGTCTGCTTGGTAGCGGAAAGGCCGCGCTTAGGATTCCCAAAGCAAACAAAAAGTTGGTCAGTTTTTCTCCACAGGGCAGTTCTGTGGAC
>JBAJNP010008900.1:4941-19240 GCA_036877545.1 Yasuhikotakia modesta
CACACACACACACACACACACACACACACACGTGTAACACACACACACACGTGTAACACACACACACACACGTGTAACACACACACGTGTAACACACACACACACGTGTAACAGTGTCACTCGTCAGCCGCTCATCTACAGAACTCCAGAACTTCTCCAGCATCTCCACGATGATCTTTGATCGAAGGTTCTCCTGGATAGAGTTGCACCGTGATTTTACTCACGTGATTTCACGCGTCAGGAAAGTTGTTGGGGTTTAGAATGAAGATTAATTTTGATGATGTTTGTATAAATGGAAACCAACTAGTTGTCCGTCTTCTGGAGCTCAGGAGGCGTGAGGAACCGGTGCCAGAACCTCACGGATCAACACTCAGCTGAAACACAACCGGATCTCCATGTGGATACGCGGTGGTCAGTCGTTGTATGTGCCCAGCGCTGACCGGCGCTCCTGCGGGAGGATGAGGCTGCGCAGCCGGGCAGCGCAGATGCTCGTCACCACGGCCGGAGCTTTCGCCGCCTTCAGCCTGATGACCATCGCCGTCGGCACGGATTACTGGTTATACTCCCGCGGGGTCTGCAGGAGCAAAAGCGCCAACGACAACGACACGAGCCGGAAGAACGAGGAGGTGCTGACGCACTCCGGGCTGTGGAGACAGTGCTGCATGGAAGGTGCGCGTTATAAACATTATTAAACTCTTTACAGCGCTTTCACCTTCATTTCAATTATTATAAACATTTTAAGCGTTAATGAACGCAGGGAACATCTAATGCATGTAAGCGTGTGTGTGAATTATGTTCACTAATGGAAACTTTACGTAAGAAATGAATGTCTTTGGTTGCTGTAATTCATTAATGCTATTACTGTGATTCTTATAAGAAACTAACTACAAATCCAGCCGTAAACCTAACATGTTTGTGATCGAATAAAGTCACCGTTTTAACAATAAAGTACATTGTGCTGTGGTCATATTCTGGTTTTGGTTTAGCTACCATGTAAATGACTACAGTAATAAAAATGACGATAGTATGAAAATCCCATGAGCCCAATCCAGTAACGACTGTGTGTGGGACCATTAATGCAGAATAATGTCTCTTTTAACAATTATTTATTGATTTACTTATTTTACTTTAAACACATTTCGACATTCTCTGACCTACATCAGTTCAGCGTCGATTGATTTCATGGAAAATGAAGTGAAGCGTAAGACTGTTGAAGCATCAGATCCGCGGTGTGTGATGCTCACACATCACATGTTCTCTTATTACTGCTGCTGATTCTGTTCATGACAACAGACATGCATCACGAGAATGTTCTCAGTGGTTCAGTGTTCAGAAAATAAAAGTCATGAGAGCGAGTAAATGATGGAATATAAAACATATTCTGTTTTTATCACTTTAGTCACCTAATACAAACTAGTTTTAAAGTTTGCTGTGTTACTCTCTTCAGTCAATAGATGATGTTGATACTAGTAGTGATTTGATAACATTAGTCCAACCATGTGTAAAGCACTGACCATTAACTGTGTGTGTGTGTGTGTGTGTGTGTGTGTGTGTGTGTGTGTGTGTGTGTGTGTTTTACAGGTATATTTAAAGGTGTTTGTAAGAACATTGATCATTTTTCAGAGGATGCAGATTATGAACAAGACGCTGCAGAATATTTACTGCGTAAGTACAAACATCTAACACTCACAACACAACACACACAACACACAAGTTACACCACTGTAACTGTAGTAATTACTGTAATGTGGAAACATGTTACAGCTCCACATATGATACATGTTTGGAAAGAACATTTTGAGGTTCTAAATTGTCATAGAAGAACCGTTTCTCAACCAGTGACAAATTAATTACATGTGACAAAATGAGTGTCAGAACACATGATAGACTATTATAGGATGCAGACTGTGGGTTTTACAGGTGCTGTGCGTGCCACCAGTCTTTTCCCTATACTGAGTGTAGGGCTTCTGTTCATCGGTGGAGTTTGTGTAGCTGCCAGTGAATTCTACAAGAGTCGACACAATGTGATACTGAGTGCTGGCATCTTCTTCATCTCAGCTGGTATGTCCACACACACACTGAATCTCACCATACACTGCAGACACACTGAATCTCACCGTACACTGCAGACACACTGAATCTCACCGTACACTGCAGACACACTGAATCTCACCGTACACTGCAGACACACTGAATCTCACCGTACACTGCAGACACACACACACATTTCTCAATGCCATGACCCATTTAATAGGTGCTTTAATTGAATTATATATAAAAAACCTAATTCAGAAACCTGATTCACAAAACTAAAGTAATATTCACTAATAAAACTCAGTAGTATGTTTCATTATAAGAAATGACTGTAATCTGTAAACAGCATCTAATTAACTATATATGATTATATGTATAACTGCGTCTTAGTGATCGTGACACAACTGGGTTTATGTTAGCGCTGCAGGGACACTGAGGTGCTCATGTGTGGATCTCCAGCACCGCAGACTCCTGCCACATGAGCTTCAACAGCGACATCTGTGCAGCTTAATATGACAAATAAATGTGTTTTTGCCTCAATCGATCATCATCAATACATGCGTTTGTTTTCAGGTCTCAGTAACATCATTGGCATGATCGTGTACATTTCATCCAGCGCCGGCGACCCGAAGCAGAGCGAGTCGAAGCGCAGTCACTGGTACGGCTGGAGCTTCTACTGCGGCGCTCTGTCATTCATCATTGCGGAGACTGTGGGGGTCCTCGCCGTGCACCTCTTCATCGACACCCACCGCACGCGTCCCCGGACCTCCTCCAGCTACCGTTCCCACAGGAGACAGGAACACAGTCGCGCGTCTGAACGCTCTCCTGCGCGTCACACGTTTAACGCGAGCGGCGGCTTTGCGCACTTCCATAACTCCGTCATTGCCAACGACAGCTTTGCGAAGCCTCGTATAATCTCCTCGGACTCTGAAAGCGGAGTTGTGCTCCAAACCCCTCTGAGATCAGGGAAAGGGTTTGTGTGTCCAGGTGCACACACACAACATTCAGTAGGAACAGAAAACGGAGTTATGATGTCACCAAACTATGACCCGACCGCCGCAGGTCCGACGCGCGCTCCGGATTTTGGGAATGAACCGCCGCCCGTGACTGTAAGTGGCACAGCAACAAGAAGAACTACACCGGTTTAAAACACTTTTTAGGGTCTCTGCTGTTATTTATTCAGTGTGATGTTATATAAAATGCCACCAGCAACTGAAGACTTTCTGCTACTGAATAATGTTAATATAATGTATAATAATGTTTATTACTAGTGAACTAAACTGAAGTGGTGCTGCTTATTGTCTTCTGCTCATTTCTTTGAATGAAGCCAAACTGACATTCCCAGACCTGACAGCTCGAATTATAAACCATTATTATAAACTCACTGTTGTGAATCACGGTAGGATAAAGCCATTCATTTTCTTCATTTTAACAGAAAGTAATGTAAGCTTTAATGGTGATTGTAAATGAATGTGGACTAAGTGATAACAGCTGTGCATTTTTACTTTTATTAACAATTTAACAGCCGATTTCCCCTCATCTGATCGTACATTCATTGATAAAACAGATTGACTGGACCAGCCCTGGGGTACGTTCATTGATTCAGGACACAACGTCACATTTTTAATCCATCCAGCATCTGGGTCACCATCATCTGTGACTGAACATAACCCTTGTGTTAACAATCTAGTCATTGAAGATGTTTAAACACTTTCCATAACATATCTTTACTAGAGTCTTTACAGCAGTAAACCGGTGTCATGAGAGCTGAACTCTGTACAGACTGAACATGTCTGCGGATGGGTTTAGAGGTTGTGTTGTTAAAGTTATAAAGGAGTTTTTCTTTTATAATAAATGACCCATGTAGTCAAAAACAAGTCATTTTAAAGCAAGGGTCTGGTAATGTTTTATTTCAGCTGCCCAGTGTCTGTTTGGGTTGGTTAAAGTGTCTAAATATATGTGGACAAATTAGGCATTTTAACTTGTTTATTATGAATTATTCACATTTTTGCACATTTGTACTGCATTAATGTGGAGCTTGTCACATGCTGACAAAAGCAAAATTGCAAAAAGATTTAAACGTTTATCTAAACAAAAACATGAAGGTTCATCTGTGGATGTAAAACAACCATCATGTTCATGGGGAGAAACAAGACGTTCGTTTACATCAGTCGCTAAACCGTAAATATTCCTTCATAAACATCTTTCTTGTCTGCGATGTACTGAACGACCTCCTGCGGAGTCATCAGCTTCATCTCAAAACCTGCACACAGCGTCCGGCTTCTGCACATACTGGACTACAAAAACAAAGACTGGTTTCAAACTGGTTCTGAAACACTCCAGACATTAATAAAAGACAGACCAAACTCATCCTCCATGGCCATGATGATCTCCACCTGCTCTGAACTGTCCAGCCCCAAATCCTTCATGAAGTGAGACGTAACCTGAAGCTGTTACACACACAAACAAAGCTCATCAAACACGGCGTCAACAAAGTTTAAAGGCAGATGTTCGGCAAACGCATGCTGGCCATCAGACCGACGGAGCGTCTACCCTCTCCGGGCTGATCTTGTCGTAGAGTTTCGTCATGTTCGTTTCACACACACCTGACGGACACCAGGAGCGAAAACAGTCTGTTGTGTGTGAGCGGCGCTGCCGGTAGGATCGCGGCGGCGTTTACACGGTTAACATACAATGATCGGACGCACCGGGCGATGATGCGCGCCGCCATGTTTAACGCCGCAGCCCCACGACTCACAACGACACCACGCATGCGCGGAGCGACGCTTCGCTGTGGTTGGTCAGATTTTAAACGCCGGCAGCCAATCAGAAGCGGCGATGACGCGTCGCGCACAATTCAAAACGAACCGGAGATTCGCTGCGTCCGCACGTGAGTTTATCCGGACCCGACGGAGAAACGCTTCAGACACAACATCCGACCCGCAGCAGGGGTCTGACGCGGACGGTGTTTTATTTAGTGCGACTTCATCTCCACTTGTGTGTGAAATCGTGAGGATGAGCGCAGGAATCACAGCGAAGCCGCCGGCTCACGTCGATCCCAAATCTGCTCCTCTGAAAGAGATCCCAGATATTTTAGTGGATCCCAGATCCAAGAAACGCTACATGCGAGGCCGCTTCCTGGGAAAAGGAGGATTTGCGAAATGCTACGAAATCACAGACATGGACACGAAGGAGGTTTTCGCAGGAAAAGTGGTGCCGAAGTCACTGCTGCTGAAGCCGCACCAGAAGGAGAAAATGAGCACCGAGATCTCCATTCACAGGAGTCTGGACAACACGAACGTGGTGGGATTTCACGGCTTTTTTGAGGATGATGATTTTGTGTATGTGGTGCTGGAGATCTGCCGGAGACGGGTAAGACCTGACGTTTAGTGTTAATGCATCACTTCTGTTAAATACACGTGTTGTTCATTCGCACTGGTTAGCGTGCTCGTTTAATGTAAACTGGTTTCATGTTTACCCACTGGAGAGATTTAAACTGGAGGAAGTGACGTCAGATCTGTATATTATAAGCCTGTCAACATTTCGAGTTATTTCTGCGCTTGAAATCTGACTGTTGTGAATGTGTTGATCTGACATGTACTTGATCAATAAGTGATTTTAACGACGTTTAGTGCAGCTTTGAGAACTCAGCTGCAGTTCATCCTGATGTTGTGATCTCTTCACTCGTGTTTTCTGTCAGTTATGTTATTTATGTTGTATGTTAGTCTCTGCTGGAGCTGCACAAGCGCAGGAAGGCCGTGACGGAGCCGGAGGCGCGATACTTCATGCGGCAGACGGTGCAGGGCTGTCAGTACCTGCACAACAACAGGGTCATCCACAGGGATCTGAAGCTGGGCAATCTGTTCCTCAACGATGACATGACCGTCAAGATCGGTAAGCACGCCAGCTTCTCTACGTCAGAGGTGATGTCACTTCCCGTCGGATGGTGGCGTGAGATGCTGTTGGGTTGTTACGTTCTCAGGTGACTTTGGTTTGGCTACTAAGATTGAGTTTGATGGGGAACGCAAGAAGACCCTGTGTGGCACGCCGAACTACATCGCCCCTGAGGTGCTCTGTAAGAAGGGCCACAGCTTTGAGGTGGACATATGGTCACTGGGATGCATCCTGTAAGTGATAATGGTTCAGACCCATGGTTTTATGTTTTCATGAATCTTATGTTACCATGGTTACTACATCTGTCAGATACACGCTGCTGGTCGGAAAGCCTCCGTTTGAGACCTCCTGTCTGAAGGAAACCTACATCAGAATCAAGAAGAATGAGTACACCATCCCTAGAGTAAGTGCCACTGTTAGTGTGCACTACTTAGTGTGCAGGGTGAAATTGTGTTAGCAGTACCAGTGATTGCCAAGCTGTTAAAACATTCAGAACTGTTTTTGCTTTTCTTCAGCACATTAATCCAGCCGCCGCTGCTCTGATTGGCCGGATGCTGCATGCCGACCCCACGCTCAGACCCTGTATGACCGAGCTGTTGGCAGATGAGTTTTTCACCTCCGGTTACGCTCCTCTGCACCTGCCCACTTCCTGTCTCACTGTACCGCCCAGATTCTCCATCGCCCCCTCCAGTCTGGACCCAGCCCTCCTGCGCAAACCCCTCTCTTCACTTAATAAAGGTAAATGTGGACAAACCAGCTGGTGTTTTCAGATGAATGTTTTGAAGTAAGTTTTAGAATTTAGCTAGATTTTTTTCTTATGTGGTCTGAATAGTTTTTTGCCCTTCATGTTGCAGGAACAGACAGTCCCATTGAGAAAATGGGCAAAATGGATCAGCCACAGCGAGAAGATCTTCAGCAAAGGTCAGTGCGCTGCTCATTTTGATGCATCTGTCAGCATCTCTAAGTTTGTTGTTCATTTTTAACCAAAAACGTGATGCACTGAGTGATCAGAGATTGATTGTGCAGAGATGGAGCAGAACAAGTCAGCTGTCATCTGAGTGATATGCTGCAACAGCTGACCCGCCTCAATAACGCCAGACCGTCAGAACGAGACTTTATCAGACAAGGTAAGAATGATAACATTAGTGGTATTTCTGTATCATGGACTAATACACTAAATAAACACTGCCTCTCTGCAGAGGAAGCTGAGGACCCTGCATGTATCCCCATCTTCTGGATTAGTAAATGGGTCGACTACTCAGACAAATATGGACTGGGTAAGACTCCTGCACAGACGGTGCTGAAGATCGCAGGAAACAGAAAAACATAATAGATGCGTGATGTGCTGTGGATCAGACTGCCATGATTCTATAAACACCATTAAATGTCATTTTTAATATTTTAACATTTAACTTCTACATTAAAATCTATTTAATAGGCTTCAAATGCACTGAGTAATTCACAAAATGAAGGACAAATTTCGGCATTAACATTTTGCCCATCACAGGTTATCAGCTGTGTGACAACAGTGTAGGTGTTTTGTTCAACGATTCCACGCGGATGATCATGTACGCCGACTGCGACAGCCTGCAGTACATCGACCGCAGCGCCGCAGAATCTTACCTCAGTGTGCGCTCCCACCCCTCAGCACTCGCCAAAAAAGTGAGTTGTGTGTGTGTTAAGTTGTGCGCTACAGTGTCTTTGTCGTGCTGGATCTCCTGTTATGAATGACTGATGTTTTCCTTACCATCTCTGCAGATTACACTCCTGAAGTATTTCAGGAATTACATGAGTGAGCACCTGCTGAAGGCTGGAGCCAACATCACGCCCCGGGACGGAGATGAGCTGACCCGACTGCCATACCTGCAGCACTGGTTCCGCACAAAGAGTGCCATCGTTCTGCATCTCAGCAACGGAACCGTACAGATCAACTTCTTCCAGGTGAGGAAACATCACAACTGAACACAAAAGGCATCTTATAGATTCATTGGGTATAACTTTGTGACTCTCCAGTGTATTATGCAAAGCAGCCGTGAATGTATTTATTACCCTAAAATGATAATGTATGAAACTAAATATGTTTGCAGGATCACACTAAGCTCATTGTGTGTCCTCTGATGGGAGCAGTGACGTACATCAATGAGAAGCGAGAGTTCTGCACTTACAAAATGACTCTGATGGAGGAGTTCGGCTGCTGCAGAGAGTTGGCCAGTCGTCTGCGTTACGCTCGCAACATGGTGGAAAAACTCATGGTCTGCAAAAGCACCCCTGCAGCCACTGCCTCCACCCGCTGACACTGACCTAATTCATCACCCCGCCTCCAGAACCTTAAGTGATCTGACAGCAGAACTTGTACCATTTGGTGGGTTCTACTCTTGAACTCATCACTTGTTTTTCTGGGGTTGAAAATCTGTGAAACCGAATTATCTGTATCGTGTGTGAGTTCTTTGTACATGTTTTATTGTTTTAGAACTTGTCTGTTTACCTTTTTGACTGTTCTTTGTATAAACAGCATTATTCCTAAAGTATATTTGAAATGAGTTCCAGATTAATAAAGATCTGTTTTTGGATATACTGTTAATGATAAATACACAATTAAAGTGTTTATTCTGAAACCCTGCTGTTGTTCTAATTTATTTTCCTAGTTTATGTTCTAGTTATTAGACCCATTTTACTCCCATAGTTACATACTTTGTCACTTGGCTAAATTCTGAGTGTTTACTGTGATACAGAACAGTAAGTATTTATAATTTACCTGGAAATGTAAATTTGTCGTCATTTGATTTAACATGTAATATTACATTTCAAATCTTAGCAAATGTCATAGAGAATCAAAGAACTAGAAATTTTAACTCAAGTCAGAAAGTTAAAATCTAAAATACATTATATTTACAATTAATTGTGTTCCCCTCTTATTGAAATCTGTTCCTCTAGAATATGACATCTATACTATCTTTGGGTTCAACTACAGAATTAAAAAGAAACTTACTGTGATGAGATCACTATGTTAGAAGTCAGAAGCTGTTTGCTGGAGCTGTTGGCCGGTTCTGGGTTTGAATGTTTTGTTCTACATTGTTTTCTTTCACAAATTTGTGTGTGTGTGTGTGTGTGTGTGTGCTGTAGATTCATACACACACTAGCATTGAGGTAGTGGAACAAAGTACTCTGTTACTCAGATTCTCTGTCTACATCATGAGTTCTAATATGTTTTCCTCTGTGGATGCAAAACACATGCAAAGCTCGTTTATAATGCGCTCTAGTCTTCACTTCGCAATAAGGTAAAAATAGTGCTGCTATAGTGATGATGTTTGTTGGGCTGTTGATCCATGTATTTCAAAGCTGCAATCTGTGACTTTGCTCTCTGTCACCATCTCTGTTTGAAATATAAACTGCAGGTAATGTTACACTGCAGATGTGTGTGGAATGATTATTATACACATACTGTTGGGAATCAGGGCTGCGGTGCTCAGTACTGAAAACATCACATCTTAAACTGCTTCACACTCAATATAAGTGCTGTTACTGTGTTTCAAATCTGCTTTAATCAGACAATCACATTAACATGAAACAGCTGCAGTTTTAACTGTTCATCATTAAACATGAAGTAGTTTAGAGTTCCTCTTTTTCTGCAGACTTCTGATAATTCAGATATTTCTTCCTCAGTTCCTCTTCCTGTCAAAATATAGAAGCACATGAAACAGAAAGACATGCACAGGAAGACAGAAAAAAGAGAGGGATGATTTACCTCAGCTCTGTCCTTTTTAGCTCTTTCCATCTCTTTTTCCATGAATTTAACTATAGCCTTCAGCTTCCGTTTGCCCGAATACTGAACCACCTGACAGAAATACAGAAACACAATATAAATGGCATGAGCATTTATAAGTAAGATCAGTAAGATAAGAGTGTTAACAGTGAATATGTTTGTAATGTTATTTAAACTGATGTCATTTTCTGACCCTCTCTGCATAAACTGCAGGGAAGAATTGGATGGAAGGATGTTTTTCTCTGAGATAAATGTTGATGTCATTCGCTGTCACGTCGATCTTGGCGACCACAACGTCTTCAGTGTTAATGAAGTGCTGCGCAAGCTCTGCCCACAGTGAGAACAGGGCGTGATTCTCGCTGCTCCAGGGCACGTCTGTCATTACAGAAAAATGTCTGAAAATCTTCTCTGTTGCTGTGTTTAGACTCATGCTAACAGGATAACAATGAATCCATTTACAGATGTCAAAATCATGACTGTAGCTCCTTGAATCACATGAGAACAGGAACACAGAAGTAACACACATATTGCTCTGAAGAGGAAGGTGTCTTCATTCTGAGGTACCTACAGAAGAGAATAATGACATTTCTGTCGGGGTTGAAAGCCACTTTCTCAAAGTTCAGTCCCACCAGCTGCTTCACCGCCTGTTTGTCCCAGTTCTCCTGGATTTCCTCACTCTGCAGCTTCGGCTGCAACATGCAGATCATCATATATACACGATTGTTTTCATGTGTTAAAACGGATGTATATTATTTACATCATATGTGACTAATATAATACATGAATATAATATTTGATATGTTTAAATTCGTATTAAAATACAAATATTGTACAATAAAAACATGGAACATTTATATTAAAGACATTATCAATAAACTGCTGGCTATGCCTAACATATAACAAGCTAACAGGTCTATATAATACAGTGCTTCAACAGAAATATAGTAACATAAAGATGACACATGCACACTGACCTTAGCTTTTCCCTCCAGGTAAGTGAGACAGAACTCAGAGAGACTGTGCGTGTCAAACTGACCAGAGAGCAGCTGGTACTGAACGTTGTTTGATAAATTCACCATACGGACCAGAGGTGCGTCTTCCATCCTCACACGGAAATATTCCATTACTCTCCCGTTCCGTGTCTCACTCACATCCACCATCACAAACAAAACCTGATAGCAAACAGTTACATCCCACCAGTGCAACGCAGTTTAACTTTATAGTGTATATAAATACACATGATGTGTGTGTGTTCACTGTCCACTAACCTTCCCTCTGAAGTCTTCTGCAGTGGTTTCAAAAGCACCATATATCTGTTCAAACTGTTCTTCACTCTTATCAATAAACAGCAGCAGATGATTCAATATCACCGAGTTCAGGATCTTAGCTGATGTCTGGAGGAACACAGAGAGAGTACAGAGGTGTGTTTTTGTCATGTATGTAGGTGTGTGTGTTTCATGTGTGTGTGTTTCATGTATGTATGTATGTGTGTGTGTGTTTCATGTGTGTGTGTGTTTCATGTGTGTGTGTGTTTAATGTGTGTGTGTGTTTCATGTGTGTGTGTTTCATGTGTGTGTGTGTTTAATGTGTGTGTGTGTTTCATGTGTGTGTGTGTTTCATGTATGTATGTATGTGTGTGTGTGTTTAATGTGTGTGTGTGTTTCATGTGTGTGTGTTTCATGTATGTATGTGTTATACGGTTACCATGCCATTGTATTCAGTCACAGGCTCCATCTCATGCTGTCTGATAAACTCAACAACATCTGTCTTCTCTGCGCTGCTTTCCATCACAAACTGTTTCTCAGCTTTATGCTTAAAAACAGCATATTCACATAAAAGAGACACAAAACAGATCCATAATTCTGACTTTCTAGAGTATCCTGTAGGCTAATGGACAGGCCATATTCAAACCCTCTTTTCCCACATGAGCACCACGGCTGAATGTGTTGAGAGCCTCACCTTTCTGATGAGGAGAACAGTGTCACTGCTGATGTCATACTTCCTGAAGATCTCATCACTTCCTGTTACTCCAAACGGCAGGTCAGCAATTTCCAAAGCAACTTCATGAAACACTTTTACAGTGTTTCCGTCAAGATCCTGAAACACGCAAAGCTCTTCAAACACCACAGCTGGATGGATGGATTTATAAAAGTGAAACTGTCCCAGCTAACAATCTTAGGCTGTAAGGACAATTCATTGTATTGTTCAATAAAACACTGTTCAATATTTTACATTTTGTAATGTTTTTAAAACATTCCACTAACAACTATCAAATAACATTTTTGATGTTTGTGGTGAATAATGTTACAGAAGTTTAACTAACATTTCTACTAGTACATGGACCTCTAGTCACCTTAAATAATCCGAGAACTACGAGTTCATCTTCATTCATAAACTTCTCCAGCTGGGTGGGGTTATTTATGACGTCAGCACTCGGCCCTTCTCTTCTTTTAAGCCACGTCAGAATAGAGGCGGAGCTCTTCAGAACTGAGGGGTGGAGCCACACAACAGACATTTTGACATCATTTATACTAGTTTCAAATTAACAATACATCTTGTTTTCTTCCACATTAGGCCCTCCTCCATCCCTGTAGCCACAGATCTATCTCCATATCAGCCAATCATAAACAAGCACATTGATAGACAGACAGCGAGGGGATGTTTTCGGTTTGTTCCATATTGATGCTATTCAAATCCCCATAAGCAGGACTGAAGTACAGGCATTACCAGGACAGTACACTGGGTTGTTCTTGTCTCCAGACAGGTACAGTCGTAGTGATGGCACTGACGTGACGTTTAATGATGTAGCAAGTTGCTTTTCTTTGTTGACATCTACTCCTCCCAGCCTGACCGCAGACTCCGCCTCCGTCAGTGTACCGGCTGCCTTTCTAAACTCCAGTATAGAGCCAAGAGACTGAGCAGAGAGAGGAGCGTCTGCAACAGACACATGAGAGGAGTTTACAAACATACACATGAGAGGAGTTTACAAACACACACATGAGAGGAGTTTACAAACACACACATGAGAGGAGTTTACAAACACACACATGAGAGGAGTTTACAAACACACACATGAGAAGAGTTTACAAACAGACACATGAGAGGAGTTTACAAACACACACATGAGTAGTTTCTTTCTAGTCTTGTGCAGTGTTTGATTTGTAGAGAACATCTTGTGTCATCAGGAAGTCATTTAACAGACCCCTTTAACTAAAGCAACTTCATGAACAATAATTACAAGCGTCACCCCCACAGAACAGTGAGTTAAGCTGCTTGCCTCAGAGGCATGACTGTGACATGCAGCTCATTTCTTTACCAGCTCCCAATGAAACTGACCCATTCATTTAGTGTGGCTAATCTCTGAGGACATTCTGCATGCATTTAAATCTACAGGGTCTAAACCCAGTCTCTCTAACTCAATGCAAAGAATAAACAAGCAGTAAATTAAATCACATAAGCAGCGAAGCCCCTATTAAATCACCTGTTGCAGAATGTTGCAGCATTCATGACACACACACCCAAACACACCGACTCACAGAAATGAACCAGCAGCTGCTCGTGTCGCTTAAGTGCTCGTCTGAAGTTGTTTTTTGTCAGTATTAAAACTTTGTTGTCTTCAGGAATTGGATCAGAACCTTTTTCATCCACAGCTCCACTTAAACACAAACACACAGCCAGACACAACACGACAAACATGATGCCTTCACAATCTGACAGAGCCACTAACCTTTGAGTCTAAGAGTGTTTGAAAATTAAGGAGTGTGTGTGTGTGTGTGTGTGTGTGTGTGTGTGTGTGCGTGTGTGTGCGTGTGTGTGTGTGTGTGTGTGTGTGTGCAGTAACCTTTGTAGCAGCTGATATCAGTTGTGATAAGACACTTCAGAGCGAATGGCAGGAGAAAGAGAGAAACTCAAGATCTCAGGTGCTTTTACAGAACAACAGATTTGTTTGAGTAATTAATGGTCAGGACCGACTCTGTTCCACCCACAGAAGATTAATCTGACTCTTATCAACAGAAATCATGTAGGTTAAAGTTTTCAGTTCTATGTAAATACAGCTGTATAAGTTAAAGGTGACCTACAGTGGTTGAATGGAGTATTGATTTTATGGTGGATATTAATGGGTGAATTTGAGCGTTCAGCACCGCTGCCAAACCTCATAATGATCTGGGCTGAAATATAATTATATTTTCAACATACATTTGAAAATATAAAACCTACATTTATATACAATGGAGGGGTTTAAAATGTCTAGAACTTTTCCTATGTTCTTTAGGGGAATGTACTGCCGTTTCCTGACAAGACCAGAAGGTCCTCTTTATTAAGTTGCACTGATTTAAACAGTAATTATTGTTGTCATACGTTTACAGGCTCCAAATTCCCTATGAATTCATTTGAAGAACGTTTACTGATTCATGTATTTGCTGTACAGTTTAATTTAGTCTATTTAATAAACATCCAGAGACATGAGTTCAGTGTATCAAAGCATGTTGTATTTACTGTAATTGTTGTATGTAGGATGGATTGCCCTAATGTGGGACATTTTTTGTATTTGTGCTTCTGTAGTTTTATTACAATGTGAAGCCTGATAGATATCAGGTGACGGTGCAG
>JBAJNP010008901.1:0-11492 GCA_036877545.1 Yasuhikotakia modesta
CCAGGGAACGCAAGTACTGATTAAAAAAATGTATACATTGAATTCACTGTAAGTTGCTTTGGATAAAAGTGTCTGTCAAATGAATGAATGTAAGTTTAGCAGCCAAATGCAATTTGATCTCAAAATATTCTGGCTGACCAATCAGAATAGAGTATTCCAGAACATTACAATGCACTTTTCTGAGCGCAATGCATTTTGGGAATTTCTGCATTGGCAATGACAGAATGTGGCGCCAAGGATGCTTACGCAAGCCCGCTGTTACACGCGAGGTCCACTTTCTCAGGGAAATAACTCTTCCTCTTTGTGGAGCCTAGCGGGAGCTCTGAGTCGAAGAGAAGCGTCCATTATAACCTACGAGAAACATAAGGGCATTAGTGAAGCCCTCTGACACGACTCAACAGAAAACAATGCAGTATTAATTAAGAGTGTGTGTATCAGTACAGCCACATCTGGAACGATCCCGTCTTAACAGGAATTATGGGAACATACCGTTCAGAGCTCCTCAATACTTACAACTGGCAATTAGTCAGAACCTACAGACTGCGAGAAATTAGACTTATCAGTTGTATAAGACGGAGCTCAGGTCACGAATGAGTGCACAGATACTGTAATGAACGTCTGATAGTAATGATAATTATGGTCAAATTGATGTTATGAGAAAGTTTTCTGTCTTCTGTTGCTCTGACAGACTAATTAGAGCAATTTGAAATACAGTAATTGTAGCCGCTGTGCTGAAGAACTGTTTTTAGGTTAAGATACTGGCACACTTTGTGGAGGGCAGAATTTCCATGAGCATCATTTTATTATTTTACTACGAACTGAATGTTGTCTGTAATGCTCATTTGCATGTGCTGCTCTTTTAACACCTGATTCGCTGAAGTAATTATGCAAATCAGATAAGGTTGCAAACCCACCCACAAAATCAGTGCCGAACGCAATTTGCGTAGCACAATTATCCACTGTGCAAGTCGTGGTATGAATGCTAGGTTGCAGAGATTAGATGACATACAGCACTGAATGTAATAGCTTTTGACCTAAAACAAAAGAAAGAATATTAATTTGTTGAACTCACTCTCACTTCTAGTTATAATGTTACTGTTTATTTTTTAAGCATTTACTAATATAAATAAAGTCTCACATAGGCTATTCACCTACTAAACTATTTAAACTTAAGCATAATCGAATTAATATTCATTAGCTAATATTACCCATCCCCTATTGGTCAGGCAGACAAATTGTCCCACCCCAAACTCATGCCATTGGTCGAGATAATGTTGCTGTTTTAGGCTGAACCAATTGCATGAGTAATATCACACTGAGAGTCCTGTACAGCTGCATTCAAAGCAAATAAAATTCACTGTATCTGACTGATAAGATGATAAGAGTTACTTTCCAGGCAGTGTGGGATTATGCAACTTATATTTCCACCAATGCCTCACTGATCCTGGATCTGTGGTATGATAAGTCTTTAAATATCCAGCAGATGTCCAGCAGGAAGGAGGCATTAAATGTCCAAGACAGCCTCAAGTGGCTAACTCAGTGTATTACAGGAAAGACTCTGACTCATTCACTACTGCAGCCTGTAGAAAATTTCCATGTGCCCAGACAGGGACAGCCCACTGGAAACCGGGTAACCACAGATATGTTTATGTAAGCCGTAAGCACTCTGGTTACAGTGGTCTAAAGTTGGGTCTTGCCTGGACAGATGTCAAAGCAACAAACCAGTGTCGGATCTGCGACACACCTGGGCCGTAAAGGTACAAACACCTGCTAAAACAAACAGTATGATTAGAGCTGCTTTAATAACTGTTTAAACAGAGGCTTACATAAGAGGCTCCAACATGTGCTATGATAAAAGTGCCATTTTTAAGTTGACAGATCATAATTGCTCAGCCAGACACTGCACCAACTGCAGAAAGACCTTTTCTGTGTCACATTTTTCTTGTTTCATTGCATGTTAATAAAATGCAAACATGAGTAAAAGCACAACCAGTCAAAGCTAGTTCTCAAACAAGGCATGTTTATTAAAACCGTTCAATGTATAATAAAAAAGTTGTCGCAGAGCAACTTTAAGTGTCTGCTATGTATTTTTTTAGCCTAAATTCCAGTCTTGTTGGCAGTTTAGGGCAGGACACTGTGTCATTTTACCTAATGATTCATACACAAGTCAAGCATTTCTGCCCGACGCATGGGAAGCTACACAGACGTGACATAGTTTTGGTAAATATGAATGCATTTTCATTTTGTCTCTTGGCAACAAAACCATCAGCATTTTCCTATAGACTGACCTGAATTATGCCTGTAAGAATTATCCAGCTAACTCAACACAGCCCAACTAGACAATTACTATCTATTTACAGGATTAAACTAATGTTTTTATAAGCTCTCGTTTTACATAACGTACTGCACGGACATCTCCTGTACCGACATGTTTGCACTCAATCTCTCCTGTCTGACACAGAACAAAGCTGTCTGTTGATCATGTTACAGACGTGAAGCACAAAACATCTTTTTCTACAAACAAAAGCATAATTGCACTGTACAGAATATTTTCCACAAAGGGTTACGGAAAAATTCAAGATGGGTGGTTTGATATTTTTACCTCAGAGTTATCTGAGGTACATAAAGTGTGTCTGGAAATTCCAGAGTTCAACACACAGTTACAAAATGCAGGTTTATATCGCTGCCATTCTCTGACAACGTTCATTAAAGTGCCAAAAATCATACTAACCAATCACAGACTTTAAATTTATGGTTATGAAAATTAATCCACAAGGGAAATTCTGGAAATTCACCTCACATTTCTGCTAGATAGACAGGAGAAAAAACAGAAAGCATCTCTGTATGTTTATCTCCCTCCCATCCAGCTTGGATAATGTGCCACTTGAACACCATCCACACTGCTGGAATTGTAAAGACAGTTAATCTTTCGGCGCGCCCGCAATTAAGCAATTGTCTCACAGATTCCACCTGCTCACAGCAACAGCCATGAGTTTATCACCTCTCTACTCACCTAATCTGTTTAAGAGGAGGGACAGGCGGTAAGTGTAAGAATGATGGAGTCGTGTGAGTGTGTTACCACTGCTGACTGCTGATGGATTAATCCTGTAGGAGTTAGAGGTAGAAAAGTTAGTAATCTCGTTTAACCAATCAGACAGACAGATGAATACTGCAGGCTTGCGAGGAAAATGTTACATTATGTTCAGCGTGTTGTGTGACCGCACTCATCATCTGCTAAAACAGATACTTGCATAACTCATTTCACATTTACTGCATTTCCATGGAAACAGAAGTTAATGCTATAGATGAAGATGAAGCTGTAGTTGTTTCTGAGCAAACTATACATTTTTTGAAGCAATAAGCAGCAGCTACTCACAGGATGTAAACACAACTGGTTGAATATATGCATGCTATGCATTCTTTCATAGTAATTTGTATTAAAAAAATTGGCTCAAAATTGAATCAGTAACAATTTTTAACAACAGCAAGTTATTTACTTGCTTTTCGTGTGGCTTTTATTAAAAGACATTCTTAGATTAAAGGACTTTGGGGGTAAATAATTAGTGCTGTTAAGCACCACTAGGAACGTATTAGAACTGTATTTAACATCATAACACGCACTTGTAAAGCAGTGTACAGTAACAGTGTAAAGCGTTTGTTTATCAGAGCGAGTCTGGGACATCTCCACCCTTGCTATGGTGACAGATGGAGACACCATGTACTGTAGCACATCTGTGTTTACTGTGATGTGCGGGGCTTTGTTATAGCAGCGGCCGCTGAATGAAGCATTTGTCCACTCATCTCACCGCATCTCAACACCGTACATGATATTTAATTGCATTCTTCTGATACCAAACAGGTTTTAAATATGCAAATGTAATTTACCGTAATTTGTCGTTCCTAATTTACCCAGACTGTGAGGTATGCAGCTCTCGGTTTGTGGTAGAAGCTGACAGGCCTGTTTTTGTCATTTTGTCACATCACATGTTTGTAATGTTTTAAGGACAACAGCCACATAAATTATTATTTTTACTTTAGACTAAATCAAGAGGACAGAAAGAATGACAGACAGATTCTAGTGACACTTTAACACCTGCAGACCAGCTAACAGGAAACATTCTTAGAACGTTGGCTGATGTTCCTGAAGTTATCAAATATGTTCTCACATTTTTAACAATTTATATCGTTTTAAAAATGTTAAAATAACATTCATAAAGTAACATTCAAAAGAAACATTCAAATAACGTTAATGCAATAACATTAACCAAAGGTCCAAAAAACCTGCTGTTTAAAATGTTTGAAAACAACTTTTTTTAAACATTATTGCTATTAGTGGAAATGTTGGGAAAACATTCCTACAACGTAAAGTCTTAACTCTCATCTTATCACCTTTTAAACACGCTCAGAAACTGCACAACTAAAACTGCCTGGCATCATGTAAACACATTATACATCCATATATATCTATATATATATATATACGTCTGAAATGTGCAGAACATTTATGTCTTTACATAACCGAGTTAACAGATGCACACAGACACAAATATAAAGAAATTCATTCCAACCTCATACAGAACATTTTGTTATTCTGTTCAAATTAATGTCAATGGATAGACACTGAAAGAAAGGAACGTATTGTGTCTATTCTGCTTTCTGTTTAGGTCAGCAAACTGTGCAAACGCCAGCTCACTGACTAATGTTCAGGTTAATGAGAGACTTTGATCCAACCTTTACACTGTTGACCTGGTGTTTGGGCTTGTCGCTGTTATACCCAATCCGGCCGCTGGAGGCACTAAAGCTCAAGTTTAGGTGAAAATCCACTGTGAGAAAATGTGAACTGCTGTGGTTTTAAAAACAATTCCCACCCAGTTTTCAACAAAACATCTTTTCCCAGTAGTCATCAGCAAAACTGGAGGCATAGACCGCAAAACCAGTTCATTTTATCCTTCTTATCAACTCATTTGCAATGTAATAACTGAAGTTTCTCCATAATGCATGGTGACACTTTCCCATGAACTTCATGTATTTAAGTATAACGCGCCTCTCCGTGCGTCTCGTGCGTATCATACTTAGGGGCAAAAACTAAGTGTATAACCAAAAAAGTAAAGTTGCAAAAGCGTGCAAGGTCGTTTTTTCTCCTGGCACGTCTTGTTTGTGTTGTTGATGTTTGTGGAGAGCGATGCATGCTGTGTGTTCCCTTCACAAGTTCAGCAAGAGGGCAAAGCCAAAATCTATGCCACAAGCCCGATTTGCATAATATATTCATGCGTCATGTGACGCCATCACGCCCGTATAAAAAGCCCTCTGCGGCAGAAATAGTATCACTTGCCGACAGTGTTTCTTTGAAACCACTCCTAGTTCAGTTCATGCGCCCGGCTTCTCCCCGTGCATCGCACCCGAGCACCGCAACCAAACCAGGATCTTAACCATCGTGTTTGAACAAGTCGCAATCGTGGCGAGAAGCATCATTCAGACGGGTCTCGTCCTCAACATGAGCACGGAGATGTTCAAAACGCCCATGGAGCTCGCTGTCTATCAGCTACACAATTTCTCCATCTCCTTCTTCTCGTCGTTTTTGGGAGGGGATGTGGTGTCGGTCAAACTAGACAACAGGTAGGCGACCCTTACGGTGAATTGAAGCATCATCGGATGGTTTTGATAGGTGATCGGTGTTGCATTTGGTAAACGATGGGCTGTAAAGCGCGCTGGGTTGTTGCATCAATGCAGTTCGCTGGATGCGTGTTGCGTTAATGTTTTAACATGTATGCAAACACGTACTGAGGTGTTGACGTGTCCTGCTGCAGTGTCCGCTTAGAAACGCGTGCGATTAAAACGCGAGAGAAAAGATAAAGCGATGCTCATGTAACAAACGTCATGCATGAAGATGCAAGTTTGTGTCCTAACAGATTTTCCTTTGTTGCAGTGCCTCTGGCGCAAGCGTCGTGGCCATCGACAACAAAATCGAACAAGCAATGGTAAGAGGAATACATCCATTACAAACGCATGCAAACGCTTTACTGCATCTCATATTGGTGGAAGTGTCGTGGAAAGTATTAAGTTTTGGTGTAGGTTGTAACCAGATGCTTGGATCTGTCCTTTGTTAGCCCACCTGCAGTAAAAGTCAAAGATCAACATGCAAAACCACATGCCGTATATGTTATAAACAGCCTGCTTTAGTTTCCTAATCTAAAATGGCTCCTAGTGCCACTGTCAGTATCAGTAGGGTTTTGGTTTGAGCGTAGAAACTCATTTGTTTTTTCTCCTGCAGGATCTTGTCAAGAATCACTTAATGTATGCAGTCAGGGAGGAAGTGGAGATCCTAAAGGAGCAGATCAAGGAGCTGGCGGAGAAGAACAACCAGTTGGAGCGTGAGAACAGCCTGCTGAAGAATCTGGCGAGCCCTGAGCAGCTGGAGAAGTTTCAGTCACGTTTGCCATCAGACTCCAGCCTCCCGCCGGAGACCCCGGAGCCCGGCTCCCCTGAGAACATGGGCCACCAGTACAACAGCACGGGATCTGCTGTGTAAGTGGCTCTGCCATGGGGCGGGCAGAGCCACAGCTCTCACCTGAAATGGACCTCCAGATATGCAACTTCTAGAAGAAGCTGTCTGTACAGATGCAACCTGATAAAACGAAAGCATTATGATGTACCAGTGGCCTAGTCTGTTCTGTAATATCCGACAATCTCTTCGGACTAATGCGGACAAGAGAGAGTGATGTAGATGTCCGAGGTTACTGTACAACAGGACTGACATGCCCTCTGCTTGGGGCTGTAGCCTTGCTTTCCCTTGCTCTCTCTCGTGATGAGGAGAGGGGTTTTCTGATGGAGCTGGCCCAGATCTTAGCTGTGGACCTCCACAGAAACGCGGCATCCTCGGCCTGTGCATGTCAAGCCAAGGAAACGTACATCTCCAAGAGATGCCCCCACAGTCTCACACAAGCCCTGCCTAGTGTTCTCAACTCTGATACAAGCTACATGGGAATCACACAGTATCCCTGCCTTGTCGGAGTGCACTCACATTAATTCCCTCCATGTCAATAAACCCTAGCTGTGGACATTCTTAGCTATTGTAGAACTTTGAGATGGACCTTGGTGTTGTCCTCTCTTCCACAGTGGTAACACCTGCCATATGATTATAAAGCATTGCTTGTAACTCTACAGTTGGGGCCTGCTGCTTACGGGGATTGCTGTATGTTTGTGTTTTGAAATGGAACAAAAATCAACTTGTTTATATGGGCTATGTATAAAATGATTTTTTTGTGGGAATGAGAATCTGTATACATTTGCATAGTTCTGTAAATTAGCGACTGATGTAAAGCGAGATGTTCTTTAATGGAGGCGAGGAGAAGATAATGTTGCTGAGAAAGTTCTGCTGATGTGTCCGACTTGTGTTTCCTTGATCTATGCCAACAGAGACTGAAGGCCACATATTTCTTGAATGAACTTTGTGTTTTCTAACTACCAAAGACTTGCATAATATTCACAAGCCAACAGGACCATGTGTAACTTTTCACAGGGAGAAGTTTTTGACAACAGTCTTTTTGAAACATGGGTATTGTTGCTTGATTGTGTCCATGGTATTTTTTAACAGTTTATGGATGCAAAATGCACATTGCAATAAACCTTATGTTTACACTAATAACTGCCCTCAGATCTCTCTTTCAATACACAGAAGATGAGTACATATGTTCTACTAAAATTGTTGCTAACAGACCATCTTGGACTTAAAAACACTAGTTTTTAAACACAGGATTTGGTGTTTGATACCAAACATGAGGCATAAAAGAGTAAAAAGCCTCAAAGTATTTACCAAGTCAAGTCTTAGATGGCAAACAATGTCATAGGTGCTTACATCTGACTGCATGCAATTCAAACAAAAAAAGAGTCTTGAGTAATAGTGTAATCTCATTCATTCACAAACTTATGAGCTCCATGATTATTTATACAAAGTTAAACTTTCCACTGAACTGTCAAAATGCCTATAAAAAAAAACTACTTTCCTAAATTTTGGAAAAGAGGCGTTAACAACGTGGCATTATGAAGATAAGCTGATCTACAGCTAAGCTAATATTTGGCTGCTGTACTGTAGTAATTTAGAAGGTTTTGGGGCCAATCATAGTAAGAAAACAAAGCTGGCGTGTGAAACCTCCATCTCCCACCCTTGGAAAAGAAAAACTCAAAACACTGGCACGCTCAGTGTAACTCAAGACTTCCTTAATGTAAGACTTCTACGTAAGACCCAGATCTTACAGTTCCTGCAGCGATTCATAAAACTATTCAAAAAGTTTAGATTTCTTGTGTCCTGCTGGAGATGGGAGGAGGTTTGAAAGGAAATGACTGGAAATATCAGAATCTAAATGAGCTGATCTGAGGTTTATTCTGAGCAAGCGCCAAAAGTTATGATCCTCGCTCACAATGCTGCTCCAATTCATCCATTCATCCTTACTATTAAGTGTTTAAAAATATCAAGAAAAGATTTGGCGCTGGAACGCCAAGTCAAGACATCTGTGTGTTAAATTCTACAACAAATAATACTTCTTTGTTTAGTTCATGCTTGTTTTCACCAGCGAGAAACAGCGGATGGTTCCGATTGGACCGTAGCTGATTCTGTACATGTTCTGCTGTCTGAAACAGCTGCTAGATCTCTGCTATTATGCAACTGTTAACATCTGTTTCAGTTTGGTGTGGTGGGCGTCTTTGTATGTCAGGGCCTGGCGGTGAGGCTAGGGTTTGCATGCAAACACACACTTACAGTGCCCTGAGAACTGTACTTAACGTAGATATTTGTCCTCTCATGTAAATACTGGCTCACGGTAGAATGTTTGTGCCATTTTAAGTGACTTTATTTCCTTAACTTCAGATCCAATCCCCTGTTGTGGAAAATTATGGGCTGCCATGAGAAGTAGACGTTGTTACCTCATTCGCACTTTATACAAACAGCCGGCACACGTTCTTCCAGGTGCATCCTGTAGCGACAGAATCAAATGAGAGCGATGTTTACCGCTCACTCCGGGAAGTTCTTTAGAAGAAAGTTGACTGTATAAATAGTCCCAGAGCCTCTGGCCTAAGTCATAGTGAGTCCAGTGTTTTCTGCTTACTGGAATGTAGTGAGAAGTCTGCTGTTCAATCCTATCATAAAATAATTAAACATGTCCATTGAAGCACAATTGCAGTTGCTGACATCAAATGCCAACTAAATGTAAAGTCCATAAAAGGCGCTTTTAAAAGAATCAGAACATGGAAAAAAACATGCATCATTATATTTTTACGGCTGTGGTCAACTATATATGGTCAAGTAAGTATGATAAAACTACAAAAAGCATAAAAATCTAAGTAGTAATTTACACAGTCCATTGTAAATATTCTAGAATTTCAGAGCTGTTTGTATCAGGGATTTGCCTGGGCACTCTTAACACTCAAATATCACTTGACACTAAACAACAGAACAAAAAGTGGCTTTTGTAACCAAACTATGCTAAAGCTTTTCTCAGGAGTAACTGCATCATTCTTTTTCACTCTTTTACAACTCACAGCTGAATACTTAAGACTGCTGTATGTCTTAATCTTTACTGTGTATTGAATTTTTATATGAAAATAAACTTCTTTTAGACTTTAACTGAAATGTTTGTATGCTACCCTTTTTTTAAATAACTGCCATTTGGTTGGATAATCTGTTTTTATTTACACAGTGTGGTTTAAGTGTCCAGATGTCCACTGTATTATGAAAGTGATTTTTGTTTTCCACAAAACTGAACGTTCTAGTTTTCTGAGGCAAGCCTCTTTGTTCTTGTTTTTACACAAGACTCTGTGGTGTGGGAATCTAAAATGTGTAGCGCACTGCACCTATAGAAAGAGGATTTGGAAAGTAACATTAGTTACTTTCACACCACCATAAAAGGATGTTGCCTCACAAATACATTTGGGTGCAACCTCCACCCTGAACTTCATAACATCAGCGCTGTGGCAAGAGGTCAAGCATGCCACCAAACGTTGGGAAACTCTTCTTCCATGGGTGAGTTGCAAAAACACACAAAGCTTGTTTATTACTCTCTCAGCTTGATGAGTTGTAAATGATGAGGGAATAAAAAAGCCAATAAAGAACCTGCAACTTTATCTGGGCGTTTTTTATTGAGCCCTTTTCAAAGTCTTCCAAAAGAGTCTTTGTAGGAGTCAGAGGAAAGGTGCTCTCATTTAAAGGTACTGGAATTCCTTCTAGCCACATGAGTTTTAAGAGGAACTACATCCATCACTCTCCAGGAGTTTGGAAGAAAGCATGAACTTCAGTCTGTGGGAGAGGTGTGCAGCCTCTGTGGTACCAGCCATGTAAAGAATGTGGCTAGTCCAGAACATCTTATTCTGACCAAGTGGGGCAGAACAAATGGCACCAGCATGAGGTTGAGGATTAAGGAGGAAAGACTCATATTCAGAGCTTGATCATTGAACAAGCAAAGCTTGTTTCTAGAGTTACATGAATTCTGGCGGTTGGGGGAGGGATTGAGGTGCCCGAATTATATAACCTTTATCTACTACCTCAAAATTGTTGAGGTAGAACAAGTGGAGCGTTCATTGTTAGATTTATGGAAGTGGCATACGTTCATGAGTTTGTACCAAACAAACATGTCAACATCTGTGTTTCCTGCATATAATGACCTTGGCTAAAATGACAGAGGATCAGAATTCATGGAAGCACAGATAGTAATCTAAACCTCTGTAGCGCACAGTCTTGTTGTCTTCAACTTTATTTTCAGATCTTGTCGAATGCGTGCGAGTGCACAGGTCAACTTTGGGTCGAATGTCTCACCCGGGATGTTGTTAAAAAACCAGTTGTACTAAATCTCTCGACCTCTGCGGCTCCCTGAAGACACAAGAGTACATTCAAAGAAATTTGATTTCACATGGGTGGAACAGTTCAGGCAGACATGCAAAGGGCAGAAAAACAGGCAACTTGAACCTAGGAGCCACAAAGTTATTACATGATTGTGTAACGTAAGCAATTATTCCTGTTATGCATGCAAATACTGCAGGTGAGATACAAGAAGTGATACTAAAATGACGGCTTATAAAAACTGTTTTCCATTTGTCTTCTATTCAAATGAGGTGAATAATACAGCACTGTTACTCAATGACAGCTAAAACATGTATTGAAGAAACAATAGTAAAATTATTTAGTGATAATGTGCAAACGATGACCTGTTAGTTCTTGGAACTAAACTGGGTTGGAGCTAAAGCAGCTGTAAATCTTTCAATGTTTCATCTGCATGTTTCTGAAGGTCACTGTGTTTGTTTGACAGCTGTTGTAGAAGAACCGCTGGCTGTGCATTGATCTGCATGCTGTGAAGGTACTGTGAGTCTTGCTCGCTCTCACATGCAGAAGCATGAGTGAATACCAGAATGTCTGAGTGCGACTTCCATCCAATCAGCACTCGGATCCCCAGGGAGTGATCTCAGCACATCTCCTGTTATAAATATGCTCTCCACTCCCACACACA
>JBAJNP010008902.1:0-19236 GCA_036877545.1 Yasuhikotakia modesta
GCATAGTGTTATTAAGTCCAGACAATAAAAAGCATTTATGTATTTAATGTTTTAGCTTTGTTTATGGGTTAGTAGATTGTTTCAATGGATGTTTCACGGATAATGTCTCACATTCATTTTTATTTATTTTGTGCTATAAGTCTGCTTTAGATTATCTTTTCAACATGTAAAGCCTTATTTGCATCAGCAAGATCGTGTTCAAATCATATTCCCTTTGCTCCCCTAGAGTATTGAAACATCCGTGCAGCGCATTACGGGAACGCAGCGCGCGTTCACCGACTGTCCACACGCGCCGGGTGCCGGACGGTTCACGGGTCGCGCTCAATCCCGACAGTAGATGGCAGCAACCCAAGAAACCTGATCCCGTCGGGTCCACCACAACTCCGTCTCTCAGTTGTGCAGTAGCACTCGCACAGGAGGCAGCGGTGGTTCGAGAGACGTCCAATGAAACAGAAGAGACGCCAGCTGCTCCTTTCGAGTTTTACGCGTAGCCTGTGCTCCGCACCCGGACACAGCACGTTTTGAAACCACCATGGAAGACAAATCCAATTCGTTCTCGAGCAACAAAGAGGAAAAAGTGGATGGGAATAATGTGTTCCAGAGACAAGACTCGATCTTAAAGAACAGCATGGGGAGTCAGAACATGAAAGACCACGGCAACTCCGTGGGTGTCAAGGGGGACCGCGAAGAGACTATGGTCGGGTTTGACGATATAGATGCTGCGTCTAGGCAGTATGGCTTTATGCAGCGGCAGTTTGGAGCCATGATGCAGCCCGGGGTGAATAAGTTCTCGTTGCGGATGTTCGGCAGTCAGAAAGCCGTGGAGAAGGAGCAGGAGAGAGTCCAGACGGCTGGATATTGGATCATTCACCCCTACAGTGATTTTAGGTAAGGAGTGTGGAAAGTCACCTTCCGAGGCGCATGCCGTCACGCGCACTCCGGTCCGCAACACATAATAAAACGAGCACGTCAAAACACACGTTCATCCATGTGCGATGCTTCAGATGTTATTATGCGGGTTTCTGAGGCGTTTAGGGAGCCAGAGTAAAAAAGCACACGATGCCCTTGGCATGCGTGAGGCTGAATGTCATATTTGTGAACAATCATCATGGGACCTGCCATCATCTTTGGAAAAATATGTGGCGCACGGTAAACGATCCTGCAGCAGTATTTGGCATCGTAAACGCATAGCTGTCCGCGTCTGCTTTACATTTCGCATCAGAAATGTGATCAAACATAAGGATTTTTCTATCGTTGTCTTATATCGTATGTGGCTCTCCAGAGAACAACCCATGCCGATTTTAGCGCTGGGATAGTTGATCTAAAGCAGGTGAATGAAGGATATTGGTAAACGCGGCGGCACCCAGAAGTATGTTTCGCGTATAAGATGAAGTAATGGCAGAATCGGTTCAGATTGAACTACTACGTGTAAAGACTTTAGCATTGTAAGATTTTGACACGGCTGTTTAGGACGTAGTTAACGTGAATTATTACATAACCGATATAATAACAATTACCCAGAGAACTGCACCAAAGGGAGTTGGTTAATCCACTTAGGTTGGAAGTGTCCTGTTAGTTACTTCATTACGCCTGGATAGATGGATAGATGGATAGATAGATGGATAGATAGATAGATAGATAGATAGATAGATAGATAGATTAATTAGCCTTTATGTCAATGCATCTAGACTGTAGTTTGCATCTAGACTAATAGTATTACTCGGTTGCATTTCGATTCCATAAATCCCGTTAAAGGGGGGATCTGAAATGTTTACGTCTTGGCCACTCTCTCTTTCTCCCTCTCTCTCTTTCTCCCTCTCTCTCTCTCTCTGATAGGTGACGATGCACCTCACGTGCTCGTTTTGCCCTGGCAACTCCTCACCGCACCGAGAGTTCATTGCAAACATCAGCTTCAGTTCCCATCTGCCCCGTTACGCGCCGCTCTCCGTGGTGCTGAAAAACAGCCCCTCGTTCGGCATGACCGCCGAGGACACTATCCCGTGTCAATAGCTCGCACCTGTCTTAGTGTTTTATTTATTCGACGTACTTGATGTACTTTTTGGCACATCATTTGTGAAGTTAACATAACACCCCAGATATTACATTTCCTTCCGGTGCCAAACCAGACCAGACGTATTCCTTTACGTTTTGACGTCATCATATATGGCTTAATATTTTCGTTTAAATGTTAAACTTCTGGTCCCGGGATGTTTAAATGTTAAACAATAATAACAATGAATATCATATTGGGTGGGTTAAGTTTTGTTTTAGAACAATATTATATTTCAAAGAATATAATAATGTGTTTTATTCATTTTGCCAGGGGAGCTGTGCAAAATAAATGACTGGCAATTTGTTAAGAAATATTTTCCAGTCTCTTGCATCTAAATGTTTTAAACAAGACTTGTTTTTCTGGAGTTTTATTAGTGATAATCAGTTTTAATTTTTATGTCCTCTATCACTTCCCATCCTGCAGATATTTTTGTAATATATGGTTAGAAAAAAGCTGCCAGTTGCAGGTAACTCACTGAGCTGAGGAACATTATAGCTGTTAAATTTATCCTGATAGGTTTCATCCTGTTATTTGGAGTCTAATATGGCCTACGTTTAAATTGCACTGCCTGTCAGGAGTGACCCAGCATCCTTTTGCTTTCCTGGAAGTCAATAGCAACTAATTATTGTTGTTTGATATTTTGCAGATGTTTTAATGGAACTTGCAGGACACTTACTAGCAAGCTAAAGTTAAGGGTCTTGCTCCAAAGACCATTGGTGATAGTTCATTGTTTCGAACCCACAGCTTTGTAGATTTTAGCCCATCGTCTTTAAGCTCCAGGCTGCACCACACCTCAAACAGATCAGAACAGTTTGTGTAAAGCCCTCCAACATCAGAGCAGGGATGAGGGAAGGTGAGATCGGATTAGATGTCCAACACACGCTAAATGAGCTTACAAACGCTCTTAACCCTGTGATGTAACATGATTCACCTTTCTGTTATAACACACGAAGGGCATAACTGCTTAACAATCATTAGTCGTATACACAACTTAATAAAGAGGGCTGGTGTGTTTGTGTGTTTAAAGCTGCAGACTTTTGTCTCTACGTCGCCATCTCTGTTCAAAATGCAATGTTGCAGTTTTTAACACAGGTGGCATGTTAATATTTAATCAGTTGCTTTAACAAGCCACAAAACACCCTGATCTTCTGCACAAACACACAACAGTATCTGGCTTTTCTGCTGTATGTTTACACATAGAAAGCTGTGATGTAACACACAGACAAATTACATCATACTGATGTTTCTCATGAATTGTGACTTGAGAGTTAAACCATCATGATTGTAAATTAACCATTGTGAACTGGGTAAAGTAAACCAGCTGTTTTGAGTTATTGAATAGATTATAGAAGTGACAAAAATGGTTAAGAATATTCACAAGTTGTGTAAAGAGTTTAACCATCATAAGTTATTGCACACAGATTATTGGGTAGCTGTCATGCATTGTATCTGAAGACTGATGCATTTTCTAATAACTGTTTTCTGTTTATTTTTTTAACCAAGAAATATAGATTGTAAATACTTTCTCCTATCCTCAGTTTAGCATGCAAGTAATTGTTATGAACGCAGGGATTAGCTAACATGTAGCGTTATTTAATTTTACAGGTGGTACAACTAATTTTAAGCTTTTGATCCATCTTGCCAAATGGGCTTCACATCAAAAAGAAAAAAGAGAAGGTAAAACAGGTGATTAAAGGAGATATGGAGAGAGAGAGAGATGATGGACAGCAAGAAAATGACAGGAAAGACACATTGACAGCTGTCACAACCTTTATTGACCAACTCTGAACCCTGTGGCTGTTTCTCACCTCTATATAACTGACTGGTTATTTTTTCAATGACGTTGTTTTCTTCCCCACACTGGTTATTTTTTTTGTCGTAGATGTTTTGTAGTTTAGAATATCAGTTTCTAGCGTGATGAAATTTCTGAAATCATTTGATAATTTCAGTGAAATTGACGACCTGAGCCCTCACAGCTGTGAAATGATAGCATCAAAATCATCTACGTCACGTGATGACATCACGCTGTTTTGGCATCACGCTGTTTGGCATCAATGAAACGCGATACGGAGCGACGTCTCAAAGCGGAGGGTGTTTAAAGATTAATAGTGAGTTAGTAAAATTCATTATTCATTGTTTTCAGAAAGGGCTCATGCTTGACTTGACGTGGCCTGAGCCTTTTGTCGGCAGGTTTCGATCACGCTTGAGTCACTTGAACGTTTGTTTTTTAATCTGTCCTCCATATTGCATATCATCGGTCTCCTGCTTTTCCTGCTTGTTGATATTTGAAAAATTTGAAAAAGTATTCGCTATCGTTACTGTTGTCACAAATCGTCATAACTGATATCTTTAGACGTGGCGTCACCTTCCCAAAATTCCAAAGTGTCTTCACATTTTCCATGTTTTTGTATTTTCGCAGTGGCAGGATTTATCAGGTAACGGATGAGTCTGGGTCAAATCTCAGGCTTATAAATTAATCACACAGGTTGTGGAAAAGCAGGATTTGTGTGTGAGCAGATTCCTTCCCCCTATCAAACACGTTTCTAAACCCAGATTAACCTCTATTTTTAGGGGAGTGCAAGTTTGTCTTGCATTATTAATGCTTTTTGCTGTTGTTTTTGGGAGGCTAGTCTCAAAGATGTCCCTCAAAGTCTAATGAAGGTCTTTGTGAGTGCGTGTCTCACTTTTTCCAAATAGATGCCCCCTGGTACTCTCTAAATAGCCCAGCTCATTTTTTTTCCCACATACAATGCAGAATGGCCAATTTATTAATGCACCGTGACTACATAGCTCTCTAAACAGGCCACAGAATATTAAGAGCAAGCTGTGTCTGTAATGAACATCTTTTAATAGTTTAAATACCATAAAGAACCGGGTTCCACACTGGCAAGGGTCCATCAAGTTCCAATAAGAGCAGAGATGAACACAGATGAGTGCAAGAGCGCATGTAACCCTTGTGGTGAGGTTACATCTTCTGTGCTTTTCTTTAGTATTCACCAGAGGGACAGATGGTCACATGGCAACCGTCCCACCTCTGACAATGCGGCCTGTCAGTCATTCTGTCGTCAAGGCTACAGTTACAAAAGCAAATCAGCCTGTCAGGTCTCTTTTAATATGAATCGCCTATGTGTGTTCAGGATGCACAAACCCAGCGTTAATGCCACCAACACTGTAAACAGTCACTTCAAAAGTGTGACTGAAAGCTACTGTTAATTTAAAGGAATAATCTGTCATTTGTTTACCACTAACAGCATCATGTTATTCCAAAAACTGCTGTTATTTGTACCATGGAACACAAATCTTGTCTAAAATTTGTTTTGCATCATTTTACATTAGTAACTGTTTACATTAGTATCTTGTATTTGATTCACTTTTAAGCAGGGTTGCCAAAAAATCGTTTGGACACCTCCCAGAGGCAAATCTAGCTGATATTATTAACCAAAGATGGCTGTTTATGGAGAATAGCAGATGATGGCGTGATAAGGGTTCACAGATATATTATATATATATATATAAGCAAGACCGAAAGCTTTATTCATTCGCTGGCATCCATTACAGCCAAATGCATCAGTCGTATTGAAGGCACCAGCAAGAGATAGGATTCTTAAAAGCATCTATTTTAGTTCATGAATATATGTCGCTATCAGTGGCCAGGACGTTTCACATGGTCGTCTAGTCCAGGCCGGCGCCTGTCAAAACACGCCTGGCTTCAGCCATTACAAGACACAGGAGCTACTGTAATGCAATTTGTGTCAATGTGTGCGTTTACTGTGATCTGGGAAAATTTCTGCGTTGCAAAAATCCGTCCTGTTTTCCGCTGGGCTCCCAAGACGGGAGTGTTGTTGGGAAAGCTGACTCATGTTTGTTTTCTGACTGACTGCAGTCATTAGAAAGTGGTTATTTTTCGCTTCGTGCTGGGAAAGATTTTTTCGCATTAGGTGGTACAGTATGAGTAATACTAAACTAGCAGTGTTAACTGATTACTGCAGTTGTGTATGGGTTGGTTTGTCTTCAAACATTAAATAAGCACAAATTAACCCATGTCTTGCATTGATGTCAAGACACTGAAAGCAGTTTAATTTATTTTTCTTGTATTGCAGTATATAAAAATGTAAATTTTCCATTTTTAGATGTTGTATTAATGTTGTTGCTTGGTTAGAGTGTGGTTTAGACTTTAAATTCTATAACATTTTTTAACGTTTTAACTGCTTAGAAATAAAATCTAGATATGACATATTAAAACATTCTACTAAAATGACTGCAAGAATGTTTTGATAACGTTTAGTGAACTTTTACAGAATGTTTTAGCACCTTTCCTTTTAGCTGAGTAGCCATTTTAAAGATGTCTGATCTAGCAAGACAGAAAACACTCCAAGACATATGAACTGACATTTGATTATTTATCCAAATCTTCCTCTACACCAGTAGATATCAAAACATCCTAAAGGTGGTCCGGCTGTTAGGAAAGACAGAGCGAATTTGACGGCACTTCCAGTCAGAAGAAATGACCATCACTGATGGTGGTCTTCAAGTGATATTGAAATAATAATTAGAAATAATAATTACAAAAACAGTCAAAGAAAGAAAATACTGAAGACTAATTTTGTTCTAGAACATTTAGGAGGTCAGTCTAGATTCAGTCTAGATTCCATTGTGTTTTGCATTAATTCTTTGCATGTCTGTTTATCAGAGGGTGTGTTGTTACATAACACTGAAGATTTGAAATCATAATGTGACTCTTCTCGCTGTAGGAGCTGTGGATTGCATCTCCTGCCAAGCTGAAAATCTCTCACACGAGTGTAGTGAGGGGGAGAATGAAGGAACCACAAAGGCTGACAGCACAATATGATCATGAATTGATGTTTTGTAATGATTTTGTGTCTGCGCAGTCATTTTATTAATCTTTATAATGAGTGGGGTGTGGCCTAGTGGTTTTTGTATTGTAGACTCAAGCAATTGGTCTGTCTTCCCATAGGTAAGAACAATCACAGATGAGACCTTTTTAAAATCTCAATTATTTCTCCTAGATACTCTGAAACTCTGAGACTAAAAGCAAATGGAAACTTACATTAATTTTACAGCTCTACACTCATTTGTGTATTTTAACAGTTGTAACATTTGTTTGTTTTCATTTCTTCTAAGCAATGTTAGGAGGAACATCTACGTTGATACTTAAATGAGACACAACTGAGATCTCCATGAGATTTCCTGATCTATGAATGAGCAACCTCTGAGAAATTTTGTTTTTCTAGGTTGATAACAACAACAGAACAATGAGGCCAAATGCTAAACGTTGCAGTACTGTACAAACTGGATCGCTGGACCCAGCAACCCGCAGGTGGTACTGCATCAACAAATGCCAACCAACATTGGCTGTCTCTATTCTGTAGCTCAGCGGCGACTCTGTTAGTATGTTTTCAAACACAAGCCAACTCCTGAGGGTTTAAGTGCTGCTGTATCAGCAATTACAGCAACTGTAATTAGCTTTCCGCGTATTGTACAACCAATGCAGAATGTTGCACATAGGCGCTTGTAAAAGAACCACAAAAGAGCCTTCTCAGATTACAACGTTCTCAGAACAGGGAACATTCTCAGAACATTGACTAATGTTAGCGAAGAAGTTATCAAAAACATTTTTGCAGTAATGTTAGTAGAACATTTTGCACATCACTATATCAAAAACATTATTCTTAAGTTGTTAGTGGAACGTTTTAAAAACATTTACAGAATTAAAATTAAAATTGTTATTTTGTTTGAAAATAACGTTTTAATGTTCTTATTATTTAATGAAAACATTCTTACAGCTTAACATTGTTAGCCTGGATCTCACACTTTTATTTTCTGTCCTGTGGCTCTTTACATCCAGAGACGGAGTGAGCAGAGTGCCGGGCCGCACAGTGCTGTCACAGGATGGCAGTCCGGCAGGAAGTGTAGGGATGATATCAACAGCGACAGGGAAATGAGCTGTAGCACATCGCGTGTGCACTGCGGGCGCGAGCTGTATGGATGGCTGAATAAAGTCTGTTAGACAGCACCCAGAGAAACACCGCAAATATCTGAGGGCCCTCGGAATGAGGGCATTCCAGCAGAAAAGAGCAGGAATTTAATCTTTCCAGTCTTGCTACATCACATCATCACGGTGAATAGGTCCAGTGGTTTTTCGCTATCAGATAGGCGTGGGAGCGTGCAGGTGTTGTAAAAACTGTTTATTTACAGTCACAAAATATAATATGATCAGGTTTTGGAGATTGTTAAGAGCTAAAATCCACTAGCACTTGCTAAAAGTTAGTATTGCTAAATAGTAGCAATAGTAATGTTATTTTTAATGAATGTTGTCCATGGCATTAACCAGCCCAGCTAATGTTCTGCTCCAAACATTAAGATTTAAATTGGGGTGTATTCAAAGGAAACAATGTTCCTTGTGCTTGTTTTTTTGTTCTGTATCAGTTTGTTTAAGTGATGCATATATCAGACACAAATGGTCACTGGGGAACCATCTGAGATGCATGTTATGAGTAAATGGGGCTTATTTAGATGTAAGCCTCCAAGCATTCTTCTTATAATGTGTCACTGTTTGTCTTCTCTGCAGGTTCTACTGGGACTTGATCATGCTCATCATGATGATGGGGAATCTAATTATCATTCCAGTGGGAATAACCTTCTTCTCGGAGCAAACCACCACCAGCTGGCTCGTCTTCAACGTGGCCTCGGACACCATCTTCCTGGTGGACCTGGTCATGAACTTCCGAACAGGGATCGTGAACGAGGAGAGCTCTGAGATCATCCTGGACCCAAAAGTCATTAAGATGAACTATCTGAAGAGCTGGTTTGTGGTAGACTTCCTGTCCTCCATCCCGGTGGATTATATCTTTCTAATAGTGGAGAAAGGCTTCGATTCGGAGGTGTACAAGACCGCCAGGGCGCTACGTATCGTGCGCTTCACCAAAATCCTCAGCTTGCTCCGTCTTCTCAGGCTTTCACGCCTCATCAGATACATCCACCAGTGGGAGGAGGTAAGGGGACAGAGTGTGTGTGAATCTGTGTGTGAACAAAGTATGACGCAGATGGCCTCGAGTAACACTTCTAGAATTCGTTAGTTTTCAAAACGAAGCCCACTCTGACACGAACAGGAGGAGATGTTACCCGACGTCGTAAGTGTTTTGGTGCGAGACACAATCTACCCCAGGCATTGTGAGCTCAGGTGTTGTTCTTCAGAACGAGGGCCTCTCAGAGACCTCTGACGCATTCTCTTTATAGGTGGAGAGACTTATTTTGAGGTTAAGGTAAACGTATCTGCCACTTAGCCCTCGGTGACACCTCAAGTGCTGCATCAGGGTAGGAGAACGGCTAGAGGAACGGTAAGAGTAACCAACCTCATCAACGTAGCCAAGCGAAACTATTAGCTGCATTGGTTGTTGTGATAGAGAGCTTTTCTCCCACCTCCATCCCAGAGCTAAAACGTACAGCATTAATCTTCAAATGACGCATATAGTCTGCACCCGATGGCCTCCCCAACTGGACGTTTTTACAAGTGTTAGCATTTTCAGTTGACGTTCCACCAAGAGTGTTGCATGTTTTTCTTCTGATCTATTATTATTGTAGGGCAATTGTATAATAAATTACAGCTTATGTTATAAAAGTTAATCCAATTCAGACGACCTTCTCGTTCTGGCTGGTACAGAGTTGTTGGATGATAAAAAGAGTGGAAACCAAGAGAGATGAATATTGAAGCTGATCTGATTAGGTGGCATTTGAAAGTGTTACAGCAGAGGCTTTGAGGGCTTGTAAAGCTATGTGTGACAAAGAGAGCGATTGCTACTTAGCGCTTTTCAAAACGTAGCGAGCCGCCTAGACAGTGTTTTAAAGGCATTATTGCAGCCCATATGCGCAGGCCGTTTCCAGAAGATATGCAGTATAATTACACTGGCTTATAAGATGCCTTATTTTAGCTAATGCATCTTTTGCAGAGAACGCAATCCCAGAATGCTTTGCAGCAAGAAAAAGGCAACTGCCCAGGATGGTTAGTGGTTGGTTGAGTGTAAAGAAATGCCAATAATATTTCATTCAATATCAAAATATCAATAAATGGTATCGATAAAAACTATTCGGTCTAATTAAAATGTACTCAATTTTTGTGTGTGTGAGTATCAGATCATTAGTTTTGCAACATGTTAACGTCACACTGTTGGAATCAATTTTGAGTCAAGTATCACAGGCAGAGCAATATTTGTTTGGCACGCAGAGTTCCCGTCTATCCGTATCGATCGCGTAAGAGCTTTCATTTCAAGTAGTACACCGCTTTGGAAGACAGCTTTTTGCCAGCTCAGGACAAGCAGGTATCTCACCTGGGTTTGGAACGGAACGTTGTTTTGGTTCCCGTGTGTCATTAATCACCTAAAGCCGGTTCATCCTAGCCTTCAGCTGGAGAACACCCAGGTCTTGTGAAGAGGTCAGTCAGGGACACCAGAGCCTAATTGAAATAGAGATGTAGCTTTAAGGAAACGTAAAACAAATGAATGCAGCACACAGTAATCCCAGCTGATTTATTACTTTTGTTCTTCCGCTGTATTGACCAGGACAATGCGGACGCCATTAAACATTTTGCTTATGTGTGTTGGACAAAAAGGGCTCCACAAAGTATAAAGATGTTTACCCAGCAAACAACTTAAGGTTGTAAGAACGTTTGCTTAACGTTTCTATTAAAAGTATTGTTTAAAGCGTTCACTTTGTATTTGTGTTATTGCTTGGTTAAAAGAACATAATGTAAATGTTTTAAAACATTCCATGAAATACTTTTATTTCCATTTAAATAGGTGAGGTATATTTGATGTATAATATATAATGTTAAAGTAACACTACTGTTACTGCAAGAGTGTTGTATGCATGCACAAAAGAACTGTAGAGTGTTGTTGGTGGTATCCAGGGTGTTGCTAAGGCATTCTGATTGTATTTATATGCAGTTCTTACGGTGTTCTGAGTGTTTTAAGTGTGTTGCTCTGTAGGTGGTTGTTTACTGAGTTCTATGGTGGTAGAACGTAGTGTTAGAATCTGCAGGATTAATGTTCTAATGGAGGTTCTAACTTGTTAAGAATATAAGAGGTTTCCATAAGGTGTTTTTGCAAGAGTTAACAGGGTTTATTTGTTGTATTGTGCACCTGTGTGAACCTTTGCTGTAGCCTAAAACCTGAAGTGTGTGCAACTAATTCAACTAAAATAAAACTTACTCTAGAAATCTTGATTTTAAGCAGAAATCCAGAATTGTGAGCTAAACATGACCAGAGGCTTTATCAAGCACTTATTTACAGCATCCACATTACACACATCATTTCCCCTCTCTGACACCACACTGATGCATTCTGGGTAATGACTGTCAGCCTCTCTCTCTCTCTCTCTCTCTCTCTCTCTCTGTGCTATTTCTCCATCACAATTCTATCTCATTCTCACTCTGTGAATAATAATAAAATGCGATTGCATATTAATATACATTAGTCACATGTTGCATATATTATCGCATTTTTTTAGGTCAAGGAAGCTGTTAACCCATCACACCACTTCCCTCTTCTGAGGGAGAGATATTTTGATTGTCAGGGAGGAGCGTGTGTTTATTCCTGACCTGAGGTTGCGCTCTTGGCATGCGTCTGCGCTCGTGCAGAGATTCTGCGGTTTGCATCACAGTCTGACTGCATGCAGATGCTCATTTGAACTGGTCTGTGTGTTATATGCTGCAGCATGCAGGCCTCTGTGGATTTACCGCCATGTTGAACTAAGTCGCAATACCATGATCGGCTCAAAACACAGCTGCGCCGCAGTGAGCGTGTGGACTGCGATGCTGCAGTGCCATTGTGCAGAGACTAAATGCGAGTGTGAATCAGGAGGCCACTGCAGAGAAGACAAGCTGTACCGTGTAGCGCTTGAGGGGTTTTATAGAAAGATGCAGATTACATAGGGCTGCTTGCTTGCAACCTTGCATGCATTGACACGCATTTGGTTTCTCATGCATATATGTAGATGCGTCTTCTGTGTTTTGTGTCTGACTCACTGCATTTCTCTTTCTTTGATCTACCGTTTATTTTATGTGCCCCACCTGCTCTGTTGCATTTGATTACCTGCCATTTTACTTCCTGTCTCTTTCTGTTTCCATTGCATTTGATGGGGGAGAGAGGAGTTTGCATTAGAGTACATTAGAATGGTGCACACACACACACACACACACACACACACACACACACGGAAGTGCTGTCATTATGTTGTGTATTTAGAAGTCCATACAGTTGGAACAGAATGGTTCAAAAATGTTTGAAATTTATAATGTGGGTTTTAGGAAAAGATGCAAAATGGTGTTGGCGGGTGGGTGTTGGTGGCAACACTTAAATTCCCAAGTCAATGAGGGGCACATCTGTCCATTTGCTCCATTTGCTCCCAACACTGGTGTCCATGTGTGCTCTGTGGAGGCCTGGTGTGTGTGTTTGTGTGTGTTTGTATGTGTGTGTGTGTTTGTGTGTGTTTGTGTGTGTGTGTGTGGCCCATAACAAAACACAGCTGTTCCCTTGCAGTGCTTAGTGCAGGTATCGCCCACAAATTCATCTGATATAATAAAAGCATGAACGGTTTGAGTAAATCATAGATCATATCTATGTTTAATATATTCAATATAGTACATTAATAGGCACAGATCATCATACAGAGGCGATTTGGCTGATAAAACTGTCTGTATATCTTAAACAGGTCACATAGAATTCCAACAGAGGACTAAAGTCACTCAGAGGGTTCTGTCTCTTTAAGAACCTCGTCTTAACCTGGGTACAGTTCAGGCAGAATGATTCATCAGTGAGACGGTGTATCGATCTAAAAGTGAAAATCTGACTCGTGTACCCCACCTCAGCGAGGGGCAGAGTTGTGTTTAAAGACGGCAGGGTTTGCAAACCGGTCAACAGATGAGCAAACTTCAGTTATACTTGCAGTCTTTTTTAGGCCAATACAAATCTGGAGAGAGTATTTTGCAGGTCTCAGCCTGGGTTTCACCCTTGAAGAAAGACACTCAGAAACAGTTTTTACAAAAACGAAGAAAGCTGAAGTCCAGGAGGAAAAAACGCAATTTGAAAAGTAATATTACTTATGTTGTGGTAGAATTTGCTCTTCGAACACAAACAAAACAGGGCTGGATTTTGTGTTTACACTGATAGATATGAGATTAGGTATAATCATTCTCTCACATGCCTTCACTTACTACAAAAACAGAAAAGACAAACAAATACACAGGAGGCTAATGCATTTTTAATAAAGCTCTATGTACTGTTTGCACTAATATGTAATACAGTATCTTTAGGTTTCAGTGTAAACTGGCCAGACAGATGTTTAGCCACTGCTTTTATGCTAAGAAAAACCTATTCAAAACGCCTTTGACAGGTCAGCGCTGCCCTTAACGCAGGCTAGGCGGTATCAGGCTAACAGTAACAAGCTAGTTCTGAAAGCATGAGACCCCATCCTCCCTTCAGAATGCTCTCCAAAGCCACGCCTCCTCCGACACACAACCAATGGGACACAGTGATGACGATGATGAGATTTTTAGCCCTGCACCTTCTACAGAAGATACATTTATATATAAATATCGTGACGACTGAGTGGTTGCTATCAAATTGTTGTAATTCTGAAGAGACTGCATGGCTTTTGTCAGGAACAGTAGTTTGTGATGTTTGTTTTCGTTTCAGTTCTCCTGTTGTTTTCTTTGTTTTCCACCTGTGTGTGTTTTCTGAAGCACCTGTGCTTGTTTCTAACGGCTCATCACCAGCCGTGTGGCACACAGGTGTCTGCCGGCTCCGTGGGGTTAGGGAGGGAACACCAGGTGAGGCCAGGTGAGGATTTGATGTGTTTGCTTTCTCAGCGAGATTTTGTCACACCTTCACAAGACCAAAGCAGGTCAGCAGCTACCATAGCTTCACATCACCATTTACGTTCAATTTCCATTCAACTGGCCTGATATTATTTCATTATTTTCCTTGTTTGGCTTTGGATCTTATCATATTTTTGGAGAAATATTTTGGATCATATTTTTGGAGAAAAATATGATGTCATTTGTTATTAAGTTAACAAGCAAATTTTATTAAAGAACAAAGTGGATTAGTGCATTTTCAGTGCATTAACACAAAAAAAGGGTCAATTTTGAACATTTTGGCCATATTGAAACCAAAAAATCTTTCTTTTTGAATTACTGGGTTGTCATTTCTGTGTGCAAATTGCACGTAACCTCTGACCCCCAATTATTTTGAGAACACTTTGAAAACACAAAGGCACTTTAAAAGTGGGACGCATTGAGCCGAGATGGATTTTAGATATGCAAATGACAGGTAAAAGTGGGGCCTCTAATTGGCTAAAGGATTGTTTCTGTTAATGGATGCTTACTCAAGTCTCTTGAGCTACATATATCCTCTTGAGCCACATGCACATTTCCTTGAGTGTGTGTGTGTGTGTGTGTGTGTGTGTGTGTGTGTGTGTGTATAAGCTGTCTGCCTTCTCCAGCAGACTAAAAGCTCTCGTCACGCGGAGTGTGTGTGTGACTGGGTGTTTGGATGCGCTAAAGCTCTTTAACAGGAAGTGTGTGTTAATGGTTTGGAGCCTGTATCAGTCGTGAGAGTCTGAACAATGCCTGTACATTCTTAAACAGCATATTTACTGTTATAGTGCCTCAGTGTTGTATCTGTCAGGACTGCGTAATTATTTACCCCCATCCCACGGATCTTTTACCCCCAAAAGTTGTATTTGTAGTATTAGAAAGTTTAAAGTGTGTATTTTCTGTGTTACTTGTGTCACCAAATGGAATTACAAAATATAGTAATTACAATATGTTGGGGTGAAAATGACAATTTTGGTTTTTATTATATTCACCCCTTTGTATGATGAATGCAGGATATCATATATCCTACATATCTCTCAGATATCATAAACATGCAAAATATGCAATGCATGTTTAATTTATGCGGTTCAGAATGCATAGAATAATTTTACATTTACACAGACTGTATTTATAAATTCTTATAGCCTACAGGGCACCGAGCTGTAGTTAAACCTCTCAGGGCAAAAATTGCTAATAAATATTTCCGATTCAAATCCTTCCATCAGGATTATATCAGCGAGAGATGTTCCTAGATTAGTAGAAAGATATATTCCAGGGGCCAGGTTTGTTTTTGTCCTGATTGCTTTTTTGTGCTCTTTAAACTCATGCTTCTTTGCCTAATTAGATTTCTCAAGAGGCTCCCTTTGTCCGGGCATGCTAATGCAATTTCTCCACTCTTCCTCTCAATTAACAATTAATCTTTGCCCAAAACTGGTCCCCACTCCTCCGTACGGAATAGCAGACAAACAGCGGCGCTTTCAGAACACAAGAGACCGAACAAGAACTAGCTGTTCCTTCTCCTGTGGCCTGAGGGCACAAGACATCCATCGGCCCCAGAGGATGCTGGGAAATACTGATGCTGGATTAGCTTCCTGTCCTGACGATCACATAACTGCTCCATCGAGTTGAATGGAACTCTGTCAGGTTAAAATCATTTGCACAAACRTCTTTCTCTTAAACTCTCATGCCCTGCCTCATTTTTTCTCTCCACCCGTCTGTCTGTCTGTCTGTCTTGTTTTGCATGTGTTTTTTAATGCAAATCATGGACCAGTGTGGTTTTTAATGCATGTGTGTGCGTGTTGATAATACTGCGGTAATTTAAGGTCACAATCGTGTATTCTGTAGATTTCATTTATTAAAATTTCTGCTGTTTGGGTAAGAGTGTAAGTAAGATTTTCTTATTTATAGGCTAATTGCAACTGGGTGTTTTTAAATATGGTAGCTGTAATAGCAACAACATGGATGTTTGAAGTTTGTTGGATTAGTTTGACCCGAGGTTCCCCTGTGAAGATAAACTCCTTCAGATTCAGTTATTAGAAGAGATCTTCTGCCCTGTGTTCACTGTGCCAGCGGGAAGGAATTTGGGTGCTAGCTCGACTGTTTCTCATGCCCCTGCTTTTTAGCAGAATATGCCTCCCAAATGTAATTTTCTCTGTTTTCTTTGACATTTTGAAACCTCCTGCTGGGAGTTCGTTCCATCAGAGGAACAGCCTGCGGGGGTTTTAGGTCTTTAGTTATACCCCATCACTTTACAGAACTTGCCACTTGGTAAGGTAGCATCTGTTTTGGAAAATGCTGATTCACCCAAAGAGAGTTTTTATAAGCCCTGCCCCTGTTGGCCACAGGTGGAACTGCAGCAGTAAAACGTCTAGTAAGGTGATTGTATTGTACTTTTTCCACACAAGTGCAGAACACTGTGTGACTAATGTAGATGCATTACCTGTCTGTATTCACAGTCTCAGGGGGATGAGATGTTCTTGTTTTCATTACGGAGACACAACATGTGGCAGTCAAACATATACACGATTAGGTCTCAGAATCTCCCTTTAAAATGTAATTATTTCTAGACAGCAGTGGGATTAGGTGAGGAACATATGGACCCTGTTGTTGAAATCACTTAATTCAGTGATTGATTTGATTTTGTCTCCCATAGAGTTGCAGAAGAGATCTCAACTACGTCTCAGATTGTGCTCAGCATTAGAAGAATCTTCTAACATCTATTCCAGCAGTTCCAACAAGAATTATGATCTGAGCTCTGCTACCCACCAAATTGATTCAAATCCCATCGCCTGTACCAAATTTAATGGATTAGCCGTTTACCGAACGGTCCACCATCGCAACAAGCTTTTGATTAAATCGTCTTGATCTGGCAACACAACACAACACAGTTAGATTAATGAACAGATGTGCTTTTGATTGGGCCTGGGATGAGTGATGTCATCAAGCGAGAGCTCATTCATTAGAACGTGTCGGCGCTTTAATGGACTGTTACCGCGTGAGCTGTGAAGTTAATGTTCTGAGGCTTGTCGTTTGACGCAAAGGAATGAGTTACATTTGTCACCGTTTTTTTACATTTTATTTCAACCAATATTTACTGCAAGTAATCAAAAAATGATGCTAGTAATTTGTACGTTCAATCTGATGCTAATGCGCTAATGTGCTTTTGAGGTCACAAGTATTTTTTTCAGAATGCTAATGTTCGCGCCACTCGTGCGATTGAGTGGCACGCGGCCAAGGAAGAGTTTCTGCCAGGAAACAGTGTCGGTGCTTTTATTGTGCTACGGTTAAAAAAAACAAACAGTTGTAAATGGCAATCTACCCGTCTGATGATGTCACAGTAAGAGAGGGAAGAGTTATTTGTTGGCGTGTTTTTGTACCTGGAGGAAACGACTCTATCACGTGGATGATTGTTTGCAGTGCTCTTCTAGGGATCATAATTGGATCGTGACGTAGACTGTAACCTTAGTACAGGAAGCCCAGGAGAAAATGATCGGTACGAATGTATAACGGCAGGCAGGAAAATTAACTCTGAAAGATTTCAACTCGGACGCTGCAGTAAAACCAGAAACTGTTAAGAAATGCAGAGAAACGAGAGAGACAGATGCTTCTTCAGAGAAAAAGGGATGGAAATTCAAATCCTCCTTTAAGAAGTCTTACATTCTCAGGAGAAATTAAGCCTCTTTATTCCCCTCTTTCATGTTTGCGTGTCTGTTTGGTGGTTTGGCTGCGCGTGTGTCGTCCACACATGAATTTGTAATAATGATTTGCTCCTCTGTTCTGCTGTTAACTAAAACAGAGACCATCAACACAAAACAAGAACATAGTTAGAGGGCAAATGAGGGCACTGGCATCATAAAGAATTTGATGACGTAATGGTCACATGTTCGTAACACGTCCTGCACTGGTTGTGTTGTGGGTTTTTTGTTATCTGCAGCCAGTGAGCGCAGCACAACAAAAAATGTCATTTATTCATTAGCTTTGAATTATTTTGTGGCCTTCGAGACTCACCGCGGCCCCGTTTAAACTAAAACTGTAGCGCTGGATATAAAATCATAGAAAAATCCTAGATGAGGCCTTTTTGTATCACAGTTGTTCTTCTAGACATTTTGAATCCCGTATGACCTCTCTCTCTATCTCTCCCTCTCTCTCTCTGTCTCTCAGTAGTGTGCTCTAATCCAGTCAGACTGCAGCCTCAGCACAGATGAGCATTGCCAAATTGCTGCCACGTCCCTCTAACAGCCCTGTTCTCGTCTCTATATTTCATTTACTCACTTGGCAGGTGACCTTCAGTAGTGGCACACTAGACTACTTCCTAATGAACTGACATGACTGGAAAAATGCTTCTCTGAACATTCATATCCCATCGCCTGTGCCGCATCTCTCTCTCTCTCTCTCTCTCTCTCTCTATCTCTCTGTGTCTCTTTCCCTGCCTCTCTCTCACTCTCTCTCTCTCTCTGCCTCTCTTTCTCTCTCTCACACACACACAAACACACACACACTTGTTCTGTTTGGCACTGATGCACTTCGTCCTCAGCCAGGATGAGTGGATCAGGATTTAAGCACAGGTTGTTCCCCATTTGTTCCCTCTATAGACATACAGCTGAGCTCGGTCTGGAGGAAAACGTGAGATGGATTTCTGCCCTCCCTCTGCGGAACAGACTTCCTCTTTCACACAGAATGGCTGCGTTTAGTGCTGCACTAGCTATCACAACTACAGCAGATTAAATTAACCATTTGAGGAAATGAAGTATTCAGTGGATCTCAATCAGGGGACCACGGCCCAATTATGGGGAACAAATTTCCAAGGGGGCATCTTAAAAATTATTTGTCACACAGCAAGCTTTACAATAAGTTAACTTCTAAAAATCCATTTTTTTGTATTTGATTACTTTTGTAACTTATACACATCTTCCTAGTTCAGCTCTAGAGTTTTTGAGGGTTTTTTTTAAATATATTTTTTGCTGTTCAAGTGTCTTTTTCATTTTGACATTTTTCCCCCATGTAGCCTGGAGACTAGCGACGGGTTTAATGAGTTGTTGAGATGTTTAACACGAGCCATTATCATCACGAGTCAAGAACAACTAAAGTTTAGGGCTAATATGAAAAAAAAAAAATATGAAAAAATAAAAGTAACAGATATTGTGTTTTTCAGTTTATCACAAGTATGTAATAAGTAACCTGTCTTTATTTCTGCATTTGAGGTTTAATAGACAACATAACATGAGATCTACGATACTGGAATAAGAAAGTGGGAATAGTACTGGCACAGAGAGAGAGATTGTGAGCGAGCAAG
>JBAJNP010008903.1:0-17950 GCA_036877545.1 Yasuhikotakia modesta
TCTCTCTGAGTCTCTCTCTCTCTCTCTCTGTCTCTCTATCCCTCTCTCTCTCTCTCTCTCTAGTATTTACCTGATTCTCTGAGCATCTCTGTAAACTCTCAGCATCTCAGGAGATCAGAGGTCATATGAAGCCTTCAGGAAACATGTCATGATTATGGAAATGTTCTGGTGAATGTGTCCGTCATGTAAACACCGCTGTTGATTTGGTTCATCTCTGTTCACTGCCTGCGTCTAATCAATAAATCACAGCACAGTTTGTTCATGCAGATGAAGAGACCTTTACACTAAACACAGGGTGTTTGTTCAGACTCATTTACACTCCTCAAATAATCCTGACTCTTGGTTTCATAGCAGAACCGTTCTCATGATTATAAACCTAAAAAATGATAAACTCACCAGCATAAATAAGGTTAGGGTAGCAGCTTGTGTTGAACACGTATCTGTCATGTACTTGCTAAATGTATTTGTTTAGCTTTTAGCTATAACATCAGATTAATAAAAAGAGACAAAATGTTTAAGTTAATACTCCCTCGTAATGCTGAACGTCTGAAATAAGAAAGTTTAGGGTTTACATCTCATTCTGAACTCAATGACACTTGTATCATCAACTATATTAACAGATGCACAGAACTCAAGCTGAACTTTAGCCCTGCAGACATGCGAGTCGGTGCCCAGCTGCACCGTCGCAACTTCTGCACTCAACACAGATGTGATTGTTTGAGCTTCTGGCGAGGTGAGACTCTGTCAGTCTGACGCAGGATTTTCTGCTGAGTCATTACACAGAATGATATTATGTTGACAGAGACAAACACCCCGCAGACGCGGCTCAGAAATGACTTTGTTCTAAGGGAAATTTAATCTTGCGGCTGCGGGCGCATTTCAGCAGCACCACGAGCAGAATTCATATTTACTGCATTTGCTGCCAAGGCATTTTATTCCTGCCATGTGTGTGAAATATGTCAGTATTTGTCATGTTTATCACATGAACTCAGCATGCTAATGTAAAGTTTCTATGTCACTTTTTTTCCATCAGGCTATACAAAATAAATACAATTGGAGAAATCATTCATGTCTTTTGTCAAGATCTATAAACCATAAAGTGTAAACTAGCCTCAGTAAACACTACTCATATTTTGTCCTTCTGTCTGCCATTGGCTCAGATAAACAGGTAACCTCCCCCAAACTGTCTTGCTGGGACTGAGTGACACATGCTGCTGCAGATTGAATGAAGACATTTAGCATTAAGCACAAGCAAGAAAATGCAAGTCATTGTTCAAGCCTGACAGGAAGCAACAAGAAATAAGCAACATAGAGATCAGTCATTGGCTGCAGGTGTCGCTAATGTCCAATCAAAGATCATAGTTTTTACATTTGAGGAAAATCCCTGAATAAGGTTTTCCTGTACAAATGTGTTCCCAATATATGCTTAAGTAAAGCTACACACAAAAACTACATATATACACACACACACACACACACCAGACATGCTTAAACATTCAGCTATAAATATATAAAGACACATCTAATAATTGCGCATTTAATCTCACACAAACTCTTAATAAAGACTTGCTACATCATCTGCTTATAAATCATTCATCAGTTTGCAGAATCGAATGATTAATTTATCAATGAAGTTAAACGATAAATCCCTGCAGCCTGAACCTGCAAATTCCCTCACACCTGAAACACTCCAGCTGCCCTCGGAGGATTTGGGACACAGTTACATAAGACCCTGAGCCCCTCATAGTGACAGACTCTGATCACGGTTTAGTGCACTGCTCACACACAAACAACACAAATACAGCGGCTCTGTTCCAACATCTTGTGAGCTGCCTACGTAGGCAGCATTTTAAGGGATTGTTGCAAAGCCTGTTTAAAAGGTAGACAGCAGCCTTACGCTTCCTTTAAAGATTTGCTCCTGGGGCCAAATTCTATGACAGCAACGCATATATATCCCTGAAAGTAAATCAGTTTAGCAGGAGATGTAGTTTCAACCGGGGATCGTTTTGTATGTGATGTAACTGAGTGATAACTAACAACTAAAAAACTAACATAACTAAAAAAACACGAATGATCTTCAAAGTCTGAGAACATCTGTGATGGTGTGTTTTGGTCTCTCGTCTGACTGACAGAGGAGAGCTGAATTAGAATTGCTCTCAGATCTCATACAGATCTCATACAGATCTCATACAGATCTCATACAGATCTCCTGTGCATTTACACTAGCAGAAAAACAGAAGCTATATGAGGTGTAAAATCATCAAGTTATTGCTTCTAAAGTCAAAGTTAACATTTGTACATTTGGTCGACACTGTTTTAATAATGAACTATAAGGTTTAAACTAACAGGCCATTTAAAGAAAATATGCAAACGCTAGTGTGTGTGACTAACCTCTTTATTTAAATCGGTTTTGACCCTTAACAACAGCAAGAATCCTATAATAACTCTATAACACTTAATCTGCCATTACGGCCCAAGAAAATGTTGCAGCGCTAGCAACAAACAAGCAATATGATGTGTTGCTGTTTGTTGCAATTTAGTGTTGGAAAAATACAATCAAAAGTGTTGTTTACTGCGGGCGCCGGCGCATGTCCCGGTTCTGCTGAGAGATGCAGTTTCTGTCTTTCGCTGGAACAACAATCCTGTCAAAGAAATTCATTCCTAACCTCCTAAAACAGGGTAAAGAATGATGTTCACGCCCCTAAATAGCATTAAACCCAACCTTACGATCGAGGATGTTGACCCAGCAACACGAGGAACTCGTACAAACGTGACTGTCAGGTTACAAACCCACTGAGGTTATTAATACACAGATGGAAGATGAGTCTTCTAGAAACCTGATAAGTGATCAATGACACAGTCACCCTGAGCTGACAGACGCTTGCTTGTACATTTATTTACTTTACAGTAAAAGGAGTTTATAATGTAAAGGTGTATAATGGCTCTCCTCAGTTGCTCTTAATAAAGCAACATAAATGTAAACATTTTCAAATCAATACATTCATTTAGTTCCTCAAACTACAAACACAAGGAACAGTTTAATCTTCCCTCTTACTGAGTTTGTTCCTCTACAGTGGGATTTGGGTTTAAAGGAAGCTGATCCATGGTCACAGCTCCCTCTAGAGCGTCAGATGAACTGCACACACTCCGTTCACAGCATTACTGATGAACGTCAAATCTCGCCCAGCTAACGGAAATGTCCTTAGAATGTTGGCTAACGTTTTCTAAAAGTTCTCTCAAAATTATAGTAACGTTAGTAGAATTTTTTTAACATTATATATCATATATCTAAGAGAGTATTGTTAATGAGTTAGTAAAACGTTTTAAAAACAGAATTAAATTGGTTGAATTTTGTACGTTTGGGCGTTGTTAAGACCAAGATACAACATTAATACAACGTCTACAGAAACTGGCTGTTTTGATTTTTCCTAGACTGTTAAAGAAACATTCCTGCAACCTACATTTGTTAGCTGGAAGGGAAACATTTGCTCAGGTGAACAGATGATATCTGCAGTGAACGGCTCTTTACTGAGTCTTATTTGAGCTCTGCATGAGATTCTCTGTGTTTGTCAGATGGATCTTCAGGCTGCAGTCGAGAAAAGAAGAACTAGGATGGATCTGATGGTCAAACAAACAGAACAACTGAGGAGATGAGAAGATGCTCTCAAAACACGTTACCTGAATGTTAAACAGAATCATTAAATGAAAAAATCAAACAGGACTTTTATTAATAAAAGTAAACTTCTTTAAATGAAGAATTCACCTATAATCTAAATAAAAACTGAACAAATGGATAAGTAAACACTCAAAAGAAATTGATTTAGTCCTTTAACAAGTTAAATTCAGTTTGTAAAATGTTTTCTGACAATAAGAGGACATTCAAAGTTCATGCAAACATTCATTTATATGAACTGAAGTGCAAACAGTCAGACAGTGAATGAGACAGTATGAGTGAGTTTAACTGCAGTAATCCAGGTGTTCAGACACAGGTCGCAGGTAAAGCTGCAGCAAACATGCATGAGAGAAACTGTGTGACTCACCCTCAGTGTGAAGATCTCATGTCCTGCGTCTGTCCTGCGTCTGTCCTGCGTCTGTCCTGCGCTGATGTTTGTGGTGAGTTGTGCAGCCGGTCACTACAGCAGCATCTGTGAGCAGGATGAGACACACAGTAATCTGACCCTCTGAATACAGACCAAACCACTGCTCTGAGAGCGGGGGAGCGGGTCGTACCACATCATTTATTTATCATCCGGCACAGTGCAGTGAAATGATTTACAGCAGAACTGAGCATGAAGTTAAAATATAGTTTTTCAGTTTTCTTTGTAGTCTCACAAAATGGAACAAAACACCAACAATAATAAACAGATTTCTCATTAAAGAATAAAAAACATCCAGGCACTAACAAGGATTACAAAAAGCTTTTATTTATAAAAATACTTTATCAAGGTGCCAAGCTAGTTTGGCAAACAGCCTGTCAGAGCCGACATGCGTTGCTGTTTATTGTGCTAAAAAACCTTTTAATAAATTAAATCAATCTGAATGTGTGAATCTATTATTGTTCAGACATCTGAAATATATGAATTTCTTGGCATTTGACAAGCAAATATCAAATCATGTGGCATTTACATGTATAAACAAAAACACAAACATGCATTTTTTAACAAAACACAAAAATGGTTTGATGTAAAAGGATTTAGCTTAAAATAATATAAGAATACAGTGTCCCGCTCTGCATATAAATGTCATTTTTTTAAAATCAGGTCAGTAAATACACATAACCTGGTACATCGTCCACATATGATTTTAAATACATTTTAATACTGTTGAATTATTGAATTATGTGGTGGTCTCAACTTTCACTGTTATTTAAAACTATATCAATATGACATCAGACACTCAGATGCTGCGATGCATCTTGGGATTGTTTTTTCCACTAAGGATACATAGAACACCTTCACATCAGCTGCGCTTATGTTGCATTAAAATGCTGCAGCTCACAAGGGTTTAGAACAGACCTACAGTCATTCACGATTCTGTTAATGCATTTATTTAGCGTCTACAGTACAAGAATTGTTTTGTAATGAGCATTGGCCTGTAACAATAACAACTGAAAAGATTTAATGTTACTTGAGTCATTTTTTTAAGTTTCCTTGCAGCATAAAGCAAATAATTACACATTGTGGTTTTTTAATTTAAGCAATTTGTGTTTAAATTGATGTTAAGACAACTGCAACATGAGTTTGATTAAATTTAAGTCTGTTGAGTTCATTTTAAAGTTAAGCTTTCGTACACAGTAACCTTTGCTGTTGTCGACAGCTGTGGAAACAGAGTTTTCCCAGAAGAAATAAAGACTTGTTACCTTAATGATTGATGGTGAGTGTCCAGCGCAGGAGGTGAGAATCGATGACGCTGGTGGAGACCAGCAGAACTGTGACAGATGCCTCTGAAGTCTCTCATCAACACCCTGGTGGGCATCATAAATAAGTCAGTGAGACAGGGAGAGATTTTAACCAGCCATGAACTCTGTTAGTCACCTCCACACACACTCTGTGTGTGCACATGACCAAACTATCCTCACAGACCGGCTACATCAGTGAACCTCCAGTGAAAGGATGTATGGTCATCATCAAAATAACGAAACACTTTTGTTTTCATTATTTATCATTATCATTATTTATAAATGCTTATAAATAATGATTTCTGTATAACTTTAAGTCATCTTGAGGCCCCGGGTTGATAAACACTGAGGTAAAGGTCTCTTGTTCTCATCCTCTTATCTACACATCTGAAATCTGATAGGTCATCTTTATCTGCACTGAGACAGGAGGCGGGGCAACAGGGTTAGATGGTAGCCATAGGAAAGTGAGAAAACGATGACCTTCAGAAGCAGTCTGAGATACAGGCCTGATGTTTCTGTCAGGTCCTGCTGGTCACATGACTCCATTTCTCTGTATATCCACACATTAGGTAGGGAGGAAATAAAGGGCAGCATTTGCATGTGAAAGGGTGACACACTCACATATGTCAGACTGATTATGAATGTGATAATAGCTGACTGGGAGAAACTGCGTCTCTTTAGCTGCTGCTAACAAACAGAACAAAGAATGGCAGATTTTTTCATTATTCAGGCTGTTTACGATGTTCTGCCACAGACGCAACACTTTACACACTGTGAGGTGAATTTTGATGAGATTTTCACACCCGCTGTAGGAACGTGTTAAATCTCTGATCAACATAAAACTCCACGCTTGTACTGAGACGGATTTTTATGCTATTTGTGGCAATTTCCTCAAATAGGTACAAAACACTCAGCAACAGGTAGCATTCCCAGAATGTTATTCAATGTTCTGTTAAAGTTATATATAATCTAAATAATATAGCTACATGTTATACATTATGTAGCTACTTACTGATATGTATGTTTTATCTTTTAGAACTGAAAGATAAATGGGGAAAATCACACAACACATCTGTGAAGACGTCCCCTTCTATGGTGTTTTCTTGCCTTCAAAAATTTGTTTCACTCATTACTTGAAAGAACTTCTTAAAATGACGCTGAGCCGTGATGCCCATGACCCGGCGGAGAGACGCGTCAAGGGCGAATGAATGTTAGCAGGAAATCAAGTGCAGAGATACGCGCACCTCCAGTTTATGCTGAACGCCAGCACAGCCTGAGATGACCGGCACCGATAAAACCCGTTTCCTGTGAACATATCTGATGAACAGACAGAGCAGATGGGAAACGGGTCTTCATGAGCGTGTGTGTTATCTCAATTACAGCTACATATCACAACCACAGACCAATGAGTTCTGATACACTTACTGAGAAACAGTTTCCCCTCACAGTCATTCTACAGACACACACATGAATGCGTGGAGGTTTGAGGATATTATGCTGTTACATTGTGCAGAACATTACAAAGTAAACATGGGACACACATCTTAACATGTGTGCAGGATTCATTTCTGCAGCCAGAAGAGAAAATAGAGTCAAGACGGCCCACAGACGGCTGGTAAATAAACAGTTCAATATCCTAATAGTAAAAATAAACAATTCTTTCAAACAATATAGCTGATAGTAACAATAATGTTTATGATAACAGCTTAAAGTAGAAGGTGTGTATTTATTTTTTACCACTAATAAATATATATTGAATTACAAACTTTTGTTTTTTAAACCAGTTACACACATGGAAGCGGCGTCACAGATGTACATTCGCGCTCATGAGTTACACAGATCAGTTTGTAGGAAGCAGTACAAGATGTTTCTCACATCGTGTTTCTGTCACAGCAGAATGTGGTTTCCTGCTGAGAGACACAGTGTCTCAGGAAACAGGAGGAAGATCACAGGAAACAACGGCTGGTGGGTTAAGACACAGTGAAGATGTCAAGATGTTGGTACAGCGCTGAAGGTTTCCAAAGAAACCCTTCTTCTGTCAGCAGTCAAAGACCACAGTCAGTGTGAACAAACAGACATTTATCTTCACAGAGAACAACACAGATATGAGTATAATTCTCCCTGCTAGCAGAACAAACAGCTCCTACATTCTCCAGTGATAAATCACTGATTCTCTTCACCACAAACCTCTGCCAAAATATAACATGCTCCTCTCCATCTCCTCTAAACACACCCATCCGGTGCAGGTTCTGAAACTGAACTGGGTCAGACAGAAACAGCTGCAGGGATGAGCTCTGATCAGACCTGTTTAAAAAACCTCATAATCAATTATTAATGAAAGTCATTTATCTTCCTGCTTTCATTTAATTACCACGACGCATCAATCTGTACATCATCTGTTTATCATCATCATCATCGGTGTTTTTGCCCTTCTGTTTATGTTTAAGGCTTCTGAAAGCATCCTACAGAAAATAAACATTACAAACTCAATGATAGGAAGTTTGTATATGGGAACCAAATTATGTTCCCACGGATTCAAAAACTGTAGCCGTCTGTCTCCAGTTTCAATTATTAATCCTCTGCTATCAATTAAATAATAGATACACTGACAAAAATATATAGTTTGAACAAACTTAAGTTGCTGTAGATAAAACTGTCCACCACATGCTTTAATGAAACTAAATAATAATAATAAAATGATTATGTGAAATATTACATTGAATATGAAAAGACCTGTGATTGTGTCATTGTGTTTTGATTTGAACACGGACACACGCTTCCTGTCTCTTGTCTCTGTTGTCTGGTTTTGCTCTCAGGGTTTTTGAAAGCGTGTGTTTAGTTTAGTTCAGCGTGAACAAACTCATGGAGAAAAACTAGTACGGTAAACACGAGATGAAGGCCATGAGGCTTTAAAAGCTTTTTCATTTCAAAGCAAAAAAACAGCATGACACTGAGATACAGAATAAACACAGGAACCAGCAAACGGTACAAAAACGTGTTATTCTTCTTCTTATACATGAGTTTAAGAGATTTTACTTTGTGTTTACAATGTCACTCTTATGAGGAAGTGTGTGTGATGAAGGGCAAGGAAGACAATTATCTGAACAGCATGTTACTGGGAAATAAATAAATGTATGTTGTGAAACAGAGCAAGAGGCTGTTTAATACATAAACATAAGCCAGAAACTCATGTCATATATGACTGAGAAGCACACAGTGTGTTGGACCTAATTCCTCTACAGAGAGTCAAAGAGCAATGAGACGTTCACTCACTCCATCCTGTTTCTCCTCCCTGTGACATTATGACATGATTTAAGCAGGTTTCTGGTGAAATTTGTCCCACAGCGCCTCCTGTAGGACACGCCGCAGCGAAACGCGTTTTGAGCCTCGCGGGCTCCTGTAATGCGGAAGCGTTTCACGCGTCACTCCGGCTCATTCATATGGATCCGTCATGTATCTGAGATCTGAGATCTGAGATCAATAACAACACGATGCTGCGCAGGAGAACCGGGGGACGGGAGGAGGTCAACGGTGTCCAACCTGAGAGGAAAAAGGTCAAAGTCAGAGATTATAAAAGTACCACCAACTTTTTTCTGTGCAGAAGTAAAGTAGTTGTCATTACAGCACCTCACGGTGTGACGTAAATGCTATTATTTTATATCTATTCATACTACATCATTATAATCATATAGTCATCTGTATGGATAGTCATGTGATGGTCTCTGAATCTCATCAGACATCGGAGGTCTCTGGTGCTGCGGCTGTTTCTCAGAGAAGCTGTTGGTCTGTCTTCTCTTTCTGGATGAAGGTCCTGCTCTTCCTCATCTTCACACCAGCTTTCCTGAACTACGCCTCCCTGCAGAGAGAAGGACAGGTTTTGTCACCTGCAGGTGGGCGTCAGAACTTCAGGAGAACTTCAGGAGATCTTCAGGAGATCTTCAGGATTTGTTTAATGGTTTGTTGTAATGTTTGATGTGTCTGTTTGCAGATGCTCAGTTAGTAGATATCGGTCTGGGCCAGAAGATCCACCTGCTGTGCAAAGGACATGGACAACCGGTCGGTAGGTTGAGTGCACTAATCTTCTGTCAGTGAGATGGTTTGGACCTTATAAATGGTCCATGTTGTTCTCTTGAACATCTCAGCTCCAAGCACTTTGTCTTTAGCATCTGTAAAGTTTGTTGTGCACATTGTGAAGGTGTTTTGATTTTGTTTCAGTGATCCTTGATGCTCCAGCTGGAATGTCTTCAGATGTTTGGTATCATGTTCAAGAGAGTCTATCAATAACAACAAAGGTCAGTTCTGGTGACCTGCATGAAACACTGGATGGAAAGACAACATCTGATTGGCTAAAGAAAAGCTGTCCTGTTCCCCATCAATCTCAGTCTCACAGTTTCATCAGAACTTTAGCAGGTTCTCTGTTGTTCACAGGTCTGCACCTATGACAGGGTTGGTTTGGGTTTCAGCAGAAGAACTCTGGAGAATGAAACCACAGGCATGGAGAAGGTCTGGAGAACATCAACCACTGGGAGGTATGAAAACATCTCATCTAAAGTTCTCCCTCAGCGTTGTGGCAGTTTCTGAAGGTATCATGTCATATTTAACAGTTGCTGTGTGGAATACCGTATCCCAGAATGCAATCTGCTCAAGCTGACATCTGTTTATCTGTGACAAATGAAGTTAAAGCAGTATTTGTTTCACATACAAGTTTCAGTATAGCAGACTTTTGAATAACTGAATGACTATTATCTTTCTAAACTTACATAAACGTAAGAAATACTTAAAAAAGGCAACAATCTTTGCATGTCTTACAGCTGTATAGAGGAAATATACACAGCACTGAATCTTTATGGTATCTCAGTTAATGCGGATGTCAGTAATCAGGGCTGAAGGTTTGAGGTCAGTTTGTCCTCAGTGTAACATGGCTCACTGTACTAATTTACCAGCAGAAGTGTGAGGCAGTGTGTGTGTGTCCTAGATGATAGATGAACTGTCAGATATGTCATGTGACGTCACTCACACAGTCCTGTAAGATCTGATGTCCTCTCCTCAGGATGGTGGATGACCTTCATCGATTGGTCAAGGCTGCAGATCTGGCCACACCCTTCATTCTGGTTGGCTCTGAACTGGGCGCGCTCAATGGACGCTTCTACAGCCACATTCACGACGTGTACGTTCCTCATTCTGCACAGCAATCTGTTTATTACATGTTTTATTTATTGCCAAGCGTTTAGATCTGTAAGGCAAAAAAAGAGAAAAATTAGGATTAAATTTAATGCCTACAAAATTATTTTACTATGAAATTAGAAGAGTCTGTATCATAGGCCATAGAAATATAGTTTGTCTGGCCTAACCGTATTTTCTGCTTCGATTTTCTGCACTCACTCGCCCCCCCACCCTTCATAAAAGAGATTGAATGTTTTTATCTGCTCGGATGTGCAGCTTTAACAACTATAAATTCAGCTCCGTAACGACCAAACACTGAAAATATTGTCTCACTGGGGCTCTGACCTCATCCATCTCACACCGAAGATAGCGTTCCTCTCTCCCTCCATACTGGATGAGTGTGTGTTCTGACTGTGTCTCTCTGATTCTTCAGGCAAGTGTCTGACCTGGTGTTGATCGATCCAATCCCAGAGGACGTCTTTGAAGAGGAGAGGTGGCAGCAGTACTGGTGAGAGAGAGTGTGTGTGTACTGGGGAGAGAGAGAGAGTGTGTGTGTGTACTGGGGAGAGAGAGAGAGAGAGTGTGTGTGTGTGTACTGGGGAGAGAGAGAGTGTGTGTGTGTGTGTACTGTTTAGAGAATGAGCGTTTAAAGGTTTCTTATCCTACCAGCATGCACAGCTACTTTTAAATGGCTTTCAATGCATAAGATACTTTTTGCCCCAGATGTGTGTAGTTACAGAACCTCCATCAGCTGTAATGACTGGTCCATGGGACTCATGGTAGCCTAATATTTGATGTCAGTTTCATGAAGTTGTGTCGAAAGCAGGCGTTCATTCTTTAATTGTGACACAAGTGAGTGTAACTGCTGTCACCCTCCTTTTAAAATGCCTCATTTGCAGATTCAGAGACAGACTGATAAAAGACAGTGAGAGTGTTTTCTGTGCCGGCAGCATTTCCACATTTAAGCAGGACTCAAAATCTGTGGCTCAGTCTGAAATGAGTTCTGTTATATCCTACAATGAGTCATTCACAACAGCTGGAGAAAAACAAACAGATTTATACCCGTGTGTGTGAGAGCAGTGAGTTGTAATCATGTTTTTATACAGGGGCTAAATTTAGAAAAAGCTCTGTGTTGCTGATTTTCCTTGGATTAGAGGGATAATCTGGTAGTTCATGGATCATTTGTTAAGCAGAATGTACCTTCATTTAAACCCCATCTAAAAATCCACGACAAATCCAGATGAAACCTGTTTAAAACCCATATTCTTGTTTTAGCATCTCTTGCTGGTCCAGGCTGGTGATTAACTGGTTTTAGCAGCTGGTGGGGAACCTGACTGAGTTGGGAGACCATCTTATTCCAAAAGACTCCCACTAAAAATTGGTTTTAGCTTGTTTAGCTAGTCAAGTCTCAGATATGGTTGCTGGAGAACAGATTGTTGCTTTCTTTACAGAAAACAGCCGATTTCAGGTCCTGTGAGGTTTAAATGCTGCAGAACTGTCGCTGTCTCTCTGGAGAGAGATTTCCTCAGCGTGATGTTCTGCCTGGGATTCCTTCTGTCAAACAGACAAAAACAAAGCAGAGCCATTAATATCAGTGACAGAGTGTGAAATATTGAATATGAGAGATACTGTGACTAGTAGAATCAGCATCAGTGAGACATGACCGCCCCCCTGTGACATCACACAGAACTGCAGCCCACGTCACTGTTAGTTTCTGTACATTTATGGCATTTAATGTAGCTGTAATTATGATTGAACGATTTGATTGTTATTAAGCACTGATCTGATTACTATAACAGATTTACATATATCACTCATAACAGCAAAGAAAAATGACACAATTTTAACATGCTGTAAAGTTTAGACACATTCCTGTGCATCAGTAATTGTTTGATTGTGTTAGTTGTGAGTCCAGGTTTGTTCTGAGAATAATCAGGGAATAATAAGGATTTTACTGTATGGTTCTTAATTTAGTTTTATTTAAATGTGTAATTTCTTCTTTCAATATTATTTATGCAAGTAATTAATTATGAATACATTATTCATTATTTTCTATTAACACCCAAATAATCATTAATCAAATAATTATAACCTTCTCTTACCTGTGTGTCAGTCTAGTTATGTTTCAGGCTGTAGAAGACATAATTCATCAGGAACATGCAAATTCAGACAGACTGTTATCAACTGTGTGTGTGTGTGTGTGTGTGTGTGTGTGTGTGTAATAGAGAGAGAAACATTCAGTCATGTGTTGGTTCTTACAAAAGAAACAGACTCCATTCATCCTGCACTAATCCAGATGGAAGTCAAAGAGCAGAAAGTCCACAGCGCACAAGTCATTTCATCACTTTTTATTCATTTAGATAGTTTTCTGTCACGCTTAAGAAAGAGGGAAGGAGAGAGAGAGAAAATGACCAACACCACTGAGGCGTTTTGCCCGACACGACACTCGCACTCCGACTGCCTCCTGTTATCTGTTTAATTCATCCTCGTATCTCGGCTGTCTTTACCCTCGCTAAATTTCTCTTTGACACGCTTGCTTTCCTGCACATAATCCAGACCTACCGCAGAATTAGCAGCAGAGGAACGGAGAGAATGAGGGAACGGAGGGAAGAGGACAGCTGAAATAAAGTGTCAGAGCAAATGAACTGATTTGACTGAATCAAATTGCGGGTGCAGATAGCGGCTGTGTTTTGCCCAGAAATGGTGACAGATGAAAAGCTGTGGGTAAAATGAGGACATGTCTCTGAGGGAAAAGGTGTTTCGAAAAGATCAATTCAAACTTTCAGCTTCAACTTTTTACGTTTAACTTTTGATGGAGGAAGTGAGTTGTGATTTCTCAAGAGTGTGAGAAGTTCAGTTTGTCAGAGCAAATACAGGCCGTTTTGGTCAATTTCACAATGTTATTTGTCATTTAAAATGTACTTTTTAATATGCTAATTACACTGTCACTCATGCTAGTCAGTTGGGGTCTAAAAGTATCCAAGCGGTTCTTTCATACATTCTTTTAAAGGGACAGTTCACTCAAAAATGACTGGTTTTATTTTTCAATGACACTTTCTTACTTTTATTGTTATTGTTGTGCAGGACGTCTGTGAATTCCTGTGAATGTAATAATTAAATATTACATCTGACCTGAATGTGTTGGGTTATATACACAAACCCTTTATTGACCCTCAGATGTTACTGGATCTTGTAAGACAGATGTGATACTAAATGGGTTTGCAAATGGCCCAACTGGGTCTCTGTAACAAAAGTGGCTTAACGAATGACATCATTTCACAAAATCCATTTCTTCACAGTCTTTTTTAGGTGTGTAAACATTTTGATGATCTGAAGCCGCAGTGTTTGTACATTAAACTCTTCTGAAACAAATTCAGGACAAATGATGATCTTTAAATCTTATGTCTGTGTTTGTTTAAGGTACTCTCACCTGGTCCCGTCGCTGCAGATGATGCAGTTCTCTGCGGCCGCAGGTCTCAGTCGTCTTCTCATTATCCTGGGTGTGTTGAAGCCCATCGTTCAGGGAGAAAACATCTCAGAAGAGCTTTCCCAGCGTCAGGTGGGTCTGCACCACAAAACACCTGCAACCACATGACACTGCAGTTACTGCAAACATTAACACGAGCTCATGACCTTAGAAAGACCTTAAATCTCTTCAGACCTGCTTCATCAAACCTCAGATGGTTTGGTAACTTCATGTCTCCAGTCTTACCCATGATGGCCACGTGGTGGTGCTGCTGCATTAACCGCAGCTGTTTTGTGACCCGGGCTGAGTTGTGGAGAACCGGAGGACCAGGTTAATGATGGTTTGTCTGAGAAGTTTCCTGGAAGGTTGTGCAGGTTCAGGTTCCGGGGTCGCCGCGCGAGACGCGGGGATGCGCGCCGCGCTTCACTTCCACCCAATTTCATGCCAGTTAACATGCGGCCACCAGTATGCAAAACATTTATTACAATTTTGAATGGCCCCTTTTCCCCTCAAAAAGCGACAGATTCCCATTTACGACATGAATGGAAGGCTGACCTGAGGAATGAAGGAGTGATTTAGAGGAATGTTCTGCTTTTCCAGAGAGATTTATAATGAATGCGGCGCAGGTGAAGTTTCTGCATCCGCCGCTATCTGCGTTAAAACAGACGCACCGTTCGCCTCATTGTCTGCAGAGGATTAAAGCATGAAACGAAAGCAATATGTTTCTGTAACGGTAGATTTAGACAAAACAAAATGCGTTTTAACATTTCTGGTGGCTGGAGGTTTATTTCTGTGCTGCTGGAGAAATAAAGCAGGTTAAACCATCCTAACTAGGTCTGTTTGATGGTTTAACTTAAGTTAACAGTTAAACCAACTTATACAAGCCGTTTACAAATGCATCACCTACACCGACTTAAGTCACATTATTAGCAGAAACACTTGTGTTGTTTGTACAAACAGACCATCAGATACATTATTGTTGCCTGTTAAAATGTAATGAGATGTTTCTGTCTCTCAGTTGTTTGCAGTAAGAATAAACTCTTCATTGTCTCCAGTGTTTCTGTTACATACAAACAATCATAATTACCTCATACTTTACTGGCCATAATCATAATTATATATGCATATAAATATATGTTTGTGTATATAGGTTTATTTGTGTAAATGTTTATTTTGGCAGACTTACATGCCTTACAAACACAAATATTATAAAAATGATAAACGTTTCATGTTTTTCCTGTCAGAAATATCTGTTGTGTAACCCAGCCCACCAGAGCGCTGCGGTGGATGAGTTTTTCTTTCTCAATGAGAGTGCAGCTCAAGTCAGGTAAAACATGTTAAACCCAGTTAAAATATCCTTTATTATGTATGTCTGTGAATTCACTGACCTTTGGTCTTTCAGTGAGATCTCCAGGTACAAGCCTCTTTCTAGCAGGACTTCTGTGTACGTGATCACTGGAGAGATGTTTGATGAGCAGCTCCCATCAGATCTCAACCTGGTGAGCGTCTTACCTTCTCACTTCTGAATCTTCTCACCTCTGAACCTTCTCTCACCTCAATCACAGATGAAACATCTGAACATCTCACTGACTGTCTTCTCTCAACATCAGGTGGTTGCTGAGCTCCAGAAGAAGTTCCTGCAGCGCTCTTACCCTGGTGCCAACCTCATTCATATTCCTGGAGAAGATCGACACATGATCTACAAAAATCCAGCCGCGGTTATCAAACATTTGCACAAGCTTGTGTCACAAAAGCAGTACAACCAAAAGAGACAATGAGACGCTTCAACAGATATGATCTCTAACAACATCAGGACAACATCAAGACAACATCAAGACTCTGGTTCATTCAATAAAAGACTTTCTTCAAGAAACCAAATTACTGGACAACGTTTAATATTGCTCTCTGCAAACAGAAACTGTTATTGCAGTTTGTCGTTTTTGGTTTGTATGCAATTTATCTGCCACTGTTGTCTTTTCTATGTCTGACTGAATGTTGTCTCTATTGTAAACCCAAGATGTTTCAAAGTGTTGAAGAGACTCTTAAAATCAAATCTGTCAATGTTGTAATTCTCACACTGCTTTTCATGACTGTTATTTGTCCTAAATAGGTTTTTTATTTTGTTATGCAGAAGGTAATGTAACGTTTGCTTTTGAAGTGTTGAACGTTACATAGACGTTTTCACGAGTTACACTGAAATAAGACAATAAAATGGACGGTTTATCCTGAGGATTGGAGTTTAATTGACACCACATCAAAATAAAAATTTCCAACAGATCTGGAATTTTATTCCATCCATATACATGCATAGCAACAACATTTTTAAGAAATATTTTCTTACATAAGGACATTGGAATGATCATTTTTACAGTGTTCCCTCCAGCCCTCCGTCAACACCCACCAATAAACCTGCCTTTGTACAATTTCATCTTTTTCACGGGTAAGAAATATCTGCTGTCCTCCCCTTTATAATACTGTTCCATGGTTCTGCCCACCTTTTCCCAAATGTTTTATACAAAGTATTGTGCTGAGAGCAAATTTTAAAAAGGGAGAACAAGGTGAATCAGCAACAAAATACAAGAACTGTACAGCAACACTGCCGTCCGTGACACGTCCACGACAGAGACGAACAGCAACATATAGATGCAAAAGCCACGTGTACCTGCCAAAATATGAGCTGCAGATTTATGCCTGCATGCCCCTCCAAACTGTTTTAAGGCTGAATTCCAGAGTATCAAACTCCAGTGATATTTTGGCACGTACAGAAGCGGTACCAGCAAATAAGAAAACACAATTGCTCCTGTATCTATTGTCGGTTTAAACCGCAGTTCAGTTTCTATTCTGTCTCCTCAAACCTAACGAACATGGTAAACAATATGTCAGCTACACAAGAATGACTTTACATTAACATTACAAACAACTCTGATATAAACTTTCTTTGAATTTAAATTAAGACGACTACTTCTAATTAATACTGATCGTGAAATAAATAAAAGGTGAAAGTGGCACCAATATTACACTTGGATTTTTTTCATCATTTTGCATTAAAAGTCTTTAAATAACAGAAAAAAGAAGCTTCTGATTGTCCACGAGCAGCATATAAAACTGCGTGATGCACTATTTCAGACACGACCTGGTACCCAAAAAACAGAGAGAAAGATCAGGAACGTCTTTTATTTCACATGTTCAGCTGCGTGTGACGAGCAGTAAAACTTCTTGTGAGTGATAAAGTTTGACAGGTTGTTGAACTGGATGTCACACAGGCGGCAGTACTTTCCTCCGCCCGCCGGTGGCACCGACCCGTTTATGCCTTTGGCCACAGGTGAGCATTCGTCAGTGGGTGATTTAGAGGAGGGCGATACATTCTCGTTGGAGTCGGGGGGGTTCTCTGAACCCCACGTGGGGGATGTTTGCTCCTCTGGTGAGGAGGTGCTGTGGTTCTCCTGCTGGGGAGTTGCTGCTGGTGTTTGACGCTCCTCTTTATGGCCTCCGTTGACGATCACCATGCCCCTGTTTTTGGGCACCAGTGGCAACGGCTCCTTGTTGGGATGGGGGCAGCCATTAGCTGCAGGTTCCTCTGCGCCCGTCTCACCTGCACCGTTGCTGCTTTGCTCCTGTTCAGCCGCCTGCATCACAAGATTCCCTGCCATGTAATCACATGTCTTAATGCCAAAATACGGTGATATTTGTTCAGTACCTTTTACCTTCTTTATTGCTCCAGGATAGAGGCAATGAGACAGATACATGTTTTTGTTCTCCTCTTTTGATGACATGATCTGTGGGTCACTGAAAGCTTTGAGTTCTGGTGGCGCTGGTCCGATGTGTGCTGGGAACATGCCTCCATTTTGCACTATCATCTTGTTTCCATTTTTCTCACATTTTACAGAACTTTTATCATAGATGTCATCATTATTATTGCCTTC